>JABUQX010025911.1:0-64679 GCA_015478945.1 Trachelipus rathkii
CTTTATTACATTATACTCAATAAAATAAGAATTATAATAAAAATATAGGTTAGGTCTCATGATTTCAGGCCCTCTATTCACCCCTCTATGCTCAAAAATTTTGACACTTTTTGAATTCGATAATTTATATATATATATAATTTTCATTTTATATTTAATTTTTACCTTAATATATATAACTATTTATTATATTATATAAATTAATTATATACATAATAAATAATGTATCTAATTAAATTATACAAATATACGTAAAATTAACATATATAATGCTAGCTAATATATATATATAGTATATACCCTTGGGATACCTCAAAGAATATTTTTACGGCGAGGATGAGAATTCGGATACCAAGTTGGCCCCGTGATTTTAGCCACTATAAATTAAATCTTGGATTAAGAATATACTTATTAGATATACTCGATTATTGAATTCTCTTATGTAAATCACTGAATAAAAATAATGTTAAAATCTCACATAAACACCTTTAATTGAGCATATTATAACTGAATATAAAAAATTGACAACCTACTTGGTGAACCAGAATCTTGGATTAAGGGAGTAGATACATTATTGTACTCACTATATCTAATAATTTATGACATTTTATTTTAAATAATATATATAAAAATCTTTCTATTACAAAATTTCTACATATATTATAATATTCTAATAATAAATAATTAGATTAGTGATACCTGTTCTTTATTATACGCATCGAAAGTTTCATTTTTCTATATATATTTATATATTTTATTTAGAGTATGGACGGAATCACCCTACTAACAAAAAGAAGCGGTGCCAGGTCACCCGCCCGATTGTCTATATATAATATAAATTTAATAAATTATAGTACTTATCATAAATTTAAATGTTTAATATAATTTTTTGGATACCAGCTTGAGTTAATTGATATATTTACACTGTTAAATTATAAATTATTGCTATATATATATATAATATATATATAATTTTATATATATAATATAGCTGAAAACTTAATATACATTATTATTATATTTTTGTATAAGTGATATATATAAAAAGTTTATATATTATTTATTATCTACAATATTTTTAAATATTTTTTGAGGTGTGAAGCTACGTACAGTAAAATAATCTAATATATTATTTTAGGTTTTTAGTCTTATATTATAATATATCGTTAGATCTCGATTAGAAATAGAATGGCACACGATGCAGAAAGTTATCATGCTCATAATTAAAAAAATAAAATAAAAATTAGTATATTTTATTATGAATACCTCTAATTTTTTCAAGCTTTCATTTTAAAATTTTGATTTTGGAGAAGTAATAAGAACCTGAAATTATGTCTGAGATATATATATATATTCTAGATTCATATATCATTACACTATATAGACCGTTTCTAGCTGTTGTAGATATAGACCGGATATATCCAATTAAAAGTTATTTCCGGTATAAGATATATAATAATGCATTACTACATAGTTTTAGAGGACGAATTTCGTATAGCAAAAAATAGTGTGATTATATTATACTGAAATTTACTATTTTGAGTTTACATAATAATTTGAGAATCAGCCTGTCTGTGATGGAGCCATTCAATATATTTGAGATAACAATAAAGAACAATAACTCATAATAAAAGTTGTATATATTAACAAATAATATGATTGGTACTATTATGTGATGGGTTTTAATCTATTTGTGAGTAAGTAAATTATATTCTAATAAAGCTGATTTTTTTGGATGAATAACATTTTACATCATTCAAATGGGCTCATATAAACTCACTACAATTAGTATAACCTAATAGTGACCTATATATATATATATAATATTAATATAAATTGTTTGTCATTTATTTTAGAAATAAAAATGCATATATAAATTTGTTCAATTTCTAGATTCCGATTTTAGGTGTCCTTGAAAAATATATATAATGTATCGCAAACTCGAGCATATTTACTTATTTAATCGATTTTAGTAAGCTATATTTGCTAGAAATGTATATAAACTGCTGTATTGAGTTATGTATAAGTTACTTTTTAACGTTTATTGCAATTTATATGTAGCTTATGATAACTTAAGAAATGTCATTGAGAGTTATGCTCACATTCATTATATTTATTGTCAAATACTATTTGCCACTAAATCTGAGTTAAATAACTGTTTATGATAATTTAGGATGTATGCATACGCAAAATATATATTAGACAAACAATATTAGGTGAGCAACTAGTTATTATGAGTATTAGGTAGTATATTATATATATACCTTGTTTGAATGTGAGATAATGTTTCTATATTCCAATATAAACACTATAATACTTAAAAATATAAATTATCTTCAAAATCAATATTAAACTTATATAATCACAATAAGACTAGATCAATATTTGTAATATAAGTCACTTTATGTTTTTATATATATTATGATTAATTAATATACTTAAATTATCTGAGATTATGGGTCTATACTATCATAAACAGCTTAGATAATATGTTTGTAGCTCAAAAGATAATATATCATTCGTAAGAATATACATCAGTCTAATTATATTTTTGTGACATATGAAAATTTTAGCTTAGTGCTAAAAACTGTGTTAAAGCATTCCTTAAGTGTGAAATGCACTCATAATACATAATGCGAGGAGATGATTTTTATAGTACGTGAAATACTCAACTTTATGCTACTAAAACACCCATGTGTGTAATAGTCATTTTGGCTAACTTTTGCTATCATATTAGATAGGTTAGCCCAAATTACTATCAATATATCTTTAATTCCACTATAAGTCGATGGAATAAAGTGAATTTATGATGTTTATTTGGCAACAAGTAAAATGATGACTAAATGCCTCACTGCTCACATAAAATAACCCTATAGTTACCTCACATGGGTTGTTTTGGCAAAGGTTCATAACAATACCATCCGCATATTAGTTTATGTGAAGCCTGCATTTATATACTGACTAAAGCGATAAAGCTCACATATAATTAGACGAAAATATGATATTATAATAAAATATATATAATAATATATATATATTATATATAAATATAACCTATAATATTAATATATATATATATATATATATATTATATATATATATATATATATATATATATATATATATATAGCTATATATATATATATATATATAAGTATATATATATATATATATATATATAATATATATATATATATATATATATATATATATTATATATATTAATATATTAACTATTAATAACTATATTAATAATATAATAATTAATATATATAATTAATATATATTATATTATATATATATAAATATATATATATAATATATATAATTATTATATAATAATATATATTAATATATATATATTATATATAATATATAATATATAATATTAATAATATATATATATATTAATATTAAATATAACACATATATATATAATATTACTTATATATTATATATTATAATATTAATATAATATATATATACTATATTATATTATATATTATATATATATATATATATTAGTAGTAGATGGTAATCAGATTAGTATATCTATATAGGTACTTATGTAGATAAATGTTTTTGTAGTATTTATACTGTTTTGTTTAAGGTGTGATATTGTTCTAGAGATAGTGTTATTTCTTAATTCCTGCCTTGTGATCTATCGCGAACAAAATATAAGTGAGAGTGATGAGGATCGCTGGTTATAATATTTTAATATATGGATAATCCGAATACTTTGTGAGACCAGGTATTTATCTCTTCTGCTACTTAACTCTTTTGGTGGTGGTAAGAGATATTTATAGTAGAACTATCTCGTTTTTTAGTATTCAAATAATAATCTCACGATTTCGTATACTAGATGAGTGTCTTATGAGTAAATATGTTTGTAAAAATAACACTGTATTAACTAAATAAGGAGTTAGATTCACTTTATTTAACAAATATTGGAGTAGGAGTATTCTACAACTCACTTGGTGATCTTATACGTAAAATTTACCTATTTTAGGGACAGCTATATAATATTATAATATATCATATATTTTACAATAGATTCTATAATATAATATTGTCAATAGTAAATATTTTATTATTTGTATTGACATATATCCATTGATTTGAATGTTAGGTGGAGTATAATGTTCTGAGCGTCAGTACTCCAAAAAGAAACTCATAAATACTGAATGAATATATTTAATATATTATTATGAATAATTTGCTTAGTATAAAAAGGGTTTTTTTAATTCGAGTTATTTAAAATTTGGTTTTTATAGCGTACAAATAAAATTTATTCCATCACATTTCTTCACTCATTTGTATTTATTATTGTCGATTTGTTTCTGTTTTTTTTTTTTTTTTTTTTTTTTTTTTTTTTTTTTTTATTTTGTGATTTAGCGTGTGCTTGTGGCGATAGCAGATTTGACACTCACATACAGGCCCTGAATAGGTCTATACTTTTGACTCTACCAACATCACTAATGGTTTGCACATTCACTCACTATAACTATCTGATCATCCATGGATATATCTAACTCTCTCACAATCTATCACTAATAATACCTATTATATATTTATTACTCTTTGTATCCTAGAACTACTATATACTAGAAACTTAGAATTAATACTTCAAACTATTCTGTTTTATAAATATATCCATGCACTTTAACTATTTTTTTTTTATATAATTTTTCAGTGAGTATTGATGAGTGTGCGAGCAAGTATATGCCTATATAGTATAATATAATAATATATAATACATTCCTATATAACACGTCTCTCGAGAATCTCAAATCTCCTAACTTCAATGTTCTGTGGCTTAAATTCTTTCTCTGCCTTTTTCATCTTAGACATATATGCTTCCTATAGAAAACTAGGTCGGACTACTACTTGTTTTTCGAGTGAGTATACTCTCGACATGAGATCACAACACGCAAAATATTAATAAAGACATCAACATTTGTGAATTACTTCAGTTGAATATTCACTTCTTAGTTATACCCTACTTCCACGAAGAACAGTGTCATATAATATCTTTCATAATATTAAATTTTAATAAACCCTATATATGCTCACCGAACATATCTTCAATTTTTTAAGAGGGAATGTCTTTATAATATGTGAGCTCGAGAACATACAACTAATATTAGTGAGTTGGATTCCTCTCAGTACTGATTTAGGTTGTGGACAGAGTTGGAGATGCGCTAAATCTATCTTCGATGTGAGTTCCTCTAGAGTAGCGTAGGAACGCTCAAGCATAGTGAATTAAGAATATATCATTTCACTATTCATTTTGCAATACACAAAAATATTATTTTTATTCCAATCTAATCCGTACTTTTTCTATATATATATATATATATATATATATATAATATATATATATATATATATATATATATATAATTATCGATATACGTCCGCAAAACCGATTCTTTGAACTACTACATTGTGAGACTATGTTCACCATACTATACTTCTCTTATTATATAGATATACACCTAACTTATCGCTATCCTATCTAGGTAATCTGACCACATACTTATATCACTTATAATATTATTAATACTTTTCTCTCTTACCAATAATCACCTTTACCTGAGCCCTATGCAGGTTTTTTCCTGGCATTATATTAGTATTACGGTAGCACCCCGATTTGGGGGGGGCATTGCGTTGCTATCTACGCTAATCATATTAAATTATGGAAGTGACTGATTTAGTACATCTTTAAAACGCTTCAAGATATCTGCCGTATTAAATATATATAGTGGGAACTTGATAATATGTTAATTAATATATATATGAGTGAGGAATGTATAAGCATGATAGTATTCAATCCTTCTATGGATTAAATCTTATTTCTCTCACTATCATATAATATTACATGGTTCGATGGTAGTCCGATTGAGCTATCCCAGTTTGTGACTCGATTCTAGGGCGTCGAGACTATATATGTCTGATGTTTACGGGTGTGGAAAGAATTCTCGTACTCCTTCACTCTAAGTTGCCAATTATTTTAGGTATTTCATATTAGAATCTCGTTTTCTTCTGTAAGCACTAACTTTTTGAGGGAGTACCCCTTATAGCTGTGAGCGAGATCTCAAAGTTAATAACATCTTTGTATTTGCGAGTGAGTGAGCGGTTCTCATCTACCACTCAGATATAGCTTGTCTGAGACTATAGATCTTATCGTTCTTATCTGTGCTGTGTATTTTTCACTCTCTTATCTCATCTATTTGTACATCATCTATACTCTTCTGGCCTCTTATTGCCCAACACATACCTATTACTCAGCAATCAACTTCTGGTAAATCATCCTTTCCTCCTCTTAGTCGATCTGCTGGCTCTGTTGAATCTCGAAATAGACTATATATTATACTAAAAATCCTTAGTGTTTTAACTCTCCAACAGAAAAGGCCAATCATCTCTTTGGCCCTGGACGTTTCCTCAAATTCAACCCTGGACGATTCTGGTGTTTATAACCAATATCTCGCACTTTTCCTTCTAACTCATTCTGTCAGTGCTTACTTGCCTTTTAGCCTGACTCATTTCTTTGATCGGAGTCTTCTTATGCCTTATTGTCAGGCATCTATAAATAAGAATCGTACCTGATGAACTGTATCGTAAAATGAAGTTAAGACGGCGTTTTGATGCTCATGTAATTGGGTATTCCTCCTTCGCTTTAGTTTGAGTGTGAGAGAGGAAGTGTTTTTGTGTATTTCTCATCAGTACTGTGACCCTCAACCTATACTATTCGTTCACATACTATATATCTCTAGCCTATCAATTAATATCTAATATATAAACTTTCACCTTATCAGTGTTGTGAAATAGCTAGTCATACATATATTAGTCCAAGCCTTTTCTCACGATAAAAATGATGCCTGTTCTGATCCTTTCTAAACTATCGCCTACTATATGACTTCACTTAGTATTCTATTCTAAAGATCTTTGAAAACTCCTATACTTCAAAACTCTCACATTCTTAGATCATCTTGGAATCCTTACTTATATTACTCAATTTATCTATTCTGAGATTACTATAGTAACGGCTATTCGTGGATGCTATCTAATGATCTTAACTGGTGAGATATATCACTTATATCCATAATTTATTAACTAAGATTTTATGGATTTATTATCGCCTTTAAGATAATATACGTATGAATAAGATAACTTATGGTGGTGTGCAGAGTATTGACATATATATCCAATAAGCATTATTATTAGTACCAGGGTTATGACATGCGTCACTTAGAGCATTATACTCCAATGACTCTCTCATCTCCTTTTGGTGGTTTCCTCCTTAATTTCACTCTTAATTGAGCTCTATACCTATTATGTTCAATGCTTATCTTTATCTAAATCCTAGTGCATCAATATGTTTGGGCTGTTGTTGTGGGGCGACTTACTTTCTTTTTGTTCATAAGTGGTAGTTTCACTCAGAGGTTCTGATTTTTAATATCTCACTACTTATATATTCCTATTATAGCTTTTCATCATGATTTATTTCTATAACACACTTTGACCATCAAATTACTAACTCTATCCACTCACCTATCTATCAACTATATCATAAATTAGTCGATGACTTTGACACTCCTATTCATATTATTCTTATACAACTCATATCAATATATCTGCTTATCCACCTATATATCTTATTTACTTCTAGAATTTACCTATATCTCGTACTTAACTATTTTATATTACCTGATTCAATACTTAAATATTATACTCGCTGATTATACTACTGGATATAAGAAATAGTAGTGAGTTTTTAATTTTTGGTAAGGGTAGGGTATATATCGTTTATACCTATCAATAGCTTTGTGATAATATATATATTATAATTCCATTATAAAACTCATACACTTCTTAATTACTCATATAAACAATATATCTCTACTCTCTATATAAGACACTTTTATCTTATCTCATTTCAGTCTTTTTAGCAGCTGATACTCTCACTTGATTGACCTATAATATAAAAATCCTTGGCCTTTACTAATAACATAAAATTTTTTATTATTTTTGAATGAACTATACACTAATTCAGTCAGATAGTGGAATTTGTCTAGGGCGGCCGCTCAAGAAATTGGGGAGTGTATGTTTGTAGGAGTTAGAGTAATCACACGTTCTATGTTTCCTCGTGCTGCTTTTCCAGTTACTTTCTCTAGTCCACCTAATCTGTTCTCGCATGGAACTCTCTTCCATCGTCTGTGTTTCCAGCTGAATCCCATTTCGCCCCTACTTTAAAATGGACGTTCCTGGTGCGTCTCTCTATTATCTTGGCGTGTGGGAGTGTGTATATTCACGGTGGGTGCTGATCTTGGCTATTACGAGTGCCGGCGTTGTAATGGACTAGGGTCGACCTGCTCTTCGCAAATAGGGCGCAATAAGCACCGTGATGTAGGTGTGAGTCGTGATCAACCTGTATAATTTATCACTAGTTAACTATGACTACCTTTATATAATTTGCGGCGTGTATTATGTTGGCTAGCTTAATCCTTATTTTCTTATAAAGGTACTGAGTATGAGGTCAAAGTATTGACTACGATAGGGAACTTATCCATCTATTACTGCTAGTAACACCTATTATAATAACTTTTACGACGCCCTCTATGTAAGCACATAAGTATGCTGTTGTACCGCACATAGTATTATTGTAGTTGATATATGATATTATAGTAACTCACATGAACATTGATTCGTGACTGAGTCAGGTGACTTCTTTCTATTCCTGCCACCTATATATATATATTCATGTATCTGTGGTAATTCTCAATATCTCATCTATATAGTCGTATTACACATACTTCAAGTTAATATTTACCTACCTACACTTTAAAGCCTGAGGATCTGTATATATGAGACTCATATCTGCGTAATATTAATGCTGATTATAGTAATGGATTTTATGAGGTGAGTAGAGTTCAATACTCACTACCTATCCTGATATAGGTGGATTTCTGTCACTCACTAGTTATATATATGAAGCGTCGATGTAATATCACAACTGTGTAATAAATAATAAAATAAATTATATATAATTAATAATAAGAGTTCTATAATAAGATAGATTATATCCTTAATAGCTATAGTCTGAAACCCTACAAGATGGCCCCTCAGTGAGACGGTGATATATTATTATACTCCACTTCTAGATATGCTCATTAAAATATTAGATTATATATATATATAACGATGGTAACACTTAATTTTATCACAAATAATAAAAAAAAAAAAAGTATAAAAAATATAAAAGGAGACAGAGAAGATATAGTCGATATTTCTGCAACCCTATGGCAAAGCTACTGAGTGAGATATAATGTGACGTGAGTTTTTTCAGTCAAAAAACTCATATACTAAGAAGATGAGGATTTGTGATATTGGTTAGATCTTTGAATAAGTTTAATGGCCAGAAATTAAAGAGTCACATAATTTGATCAATCTATTCACTCCTTACTAAAAGGAATCACATACATAGGGAACTCATCTATCGAGTAATAAATAACTGAAAGAGACCGTCATCAAGCGAGCAAAGTGATAAATTTAATATATTGTCAGTCTAGTAGAAAGTAAGAGATTGATAGGCCTTACTATATCACGATAAATACTATGATAGAATTGAATCTAGCCTATATTAACAGAGAAGAGTAATACCTATCATGAGTGGTGGGTCAATAGTAAAATGGTGACAAGGTTATTATTAATTATTATCAGTGTCTTATGATGACAAATAATATTATATCAGCACTCATCCTTCATCAGTCACGGAATGAGAGTAGAGTAAGCAGTTATTATATAGTGTATAGTATGGATAAATTGTAATAAATAATCACCTACTCTACTAATAAAAAGTGAAACAGTCTTCATTATTGTACCAGATATTAACTTAGAGTTGAGTAAAGTACTTAATTAGTTTTTTAGCATCGACAATTTGCTGAATTTATTTGAATATTTATGAAGTTATTATTTACTTAGTTATATCTATCTTAATAAGATGATATTTATTATTAATTATGTCAGATTTAGAGTATAATTAATAGCTTCTTTTTTTATAATTCTTATTAACTCACTTTTCGAGTATTCTTATGAGATTATATATGTAAGTTATTCTTCTTTCATTTATTTTTTATTCTATTATATTGTAGCTTAGATTAAAGAAATCTTCTTATGTAAATTGGAAATCACTAATTAGTCTAAATACATTAAAAAGCTTAAGTAGCTATAACTCTTATAGAGTTAATACTTACTATTGAAAATTATAGGAAATGGATATATAATTTATTTAATAAAACACTACAAGCAAATATAATATAGTGTATTAATTAAAAATTATATATATTGTGCCATTTATTAAATTATTACCTTAAAGTAAACTATTTTTAATATATTATAAATATAATATATATCTATATGGGCACAACCAAATAATTGAAATACAAATGACTAATAGTATTATTGTTTGTAGCTAGGGAATGCTAAATCTTTGAGTGCTAGCAAGTGCACAAATGTTAACTCTATCTATTTATTAAACTGTAGTTGTATTTATATTATATTTATAACTAAAATAGTAACGTGAGGTAATTCAGGTATATCTATATATATATATTATATATATATAGTAGCTTAAACATATAAAAATAGAGTATCGGTATCAGTAACTTTTCTGGTATCGGTACATAGGCCCTTATATTTTATCATGGTTATAATTATCATATATATATAATATAGGTTACAATCCTAATATATATATATATATATATATATTTATATTATAATTAAATTATATATATATATTTATATATATATATATAATATATATATATATAATATAATATATTATATATATATATAATATATATATATATATTATATATATAATATATATAATAATATTAATATAAATATATTATTAATATATATATATATATATATATGGTTCTATATTGACAAATTTTCTGGACTCTTTGCAAATAACTATCATCTAAGCAATTTTTGTGATCTGGCCTTTCACCTATATTTATTTTACATACATTGATGTGTTATTTATCTGCTGCTGTTAGATTAATCCATAGTAAAATAAAGGTTCCAATAGTTCTATTTTCATATTCGTTTCTTGTACTGCGAACAAAATAGAGGAGTAGTCTCCAAAGCTATCTATTCTCAACCACGCACTGGATATGAATTCTTTTGGCACAGTTCTCTCCAGTTTTCCACCTCACTTATCCTCTTTTCTTCATAATACTTTTTCTAGTGTATATCTTATATACCTATAGTGATTACTTTATAATCTTGTACGGTATTTATAGAGATTGACATATGTGGCACATCACTATGAAAACATTAAGCATAATCACGTTAGATAAGGCGAGTGGCTATATACCGGGAAGGCATTTCTCCCAATAATGTTTTTGAGGTGATGTGTCACTTCTCAGTGTACTGACACCCACTCCCCTCGTATATCAAAATATAATATACTTATACTATATTATCTCATTATGTTTTCAAATTAATAATAATCATTATTCTACTATCAGTGATGGATAGACGCCTATAGTCACAAAACTAATTCCTCGAAAATAAAACAAAAAGCTCACTCACTGAGATACTTTACTAATCATAATTGCTCTATATATAAGCTCTAAAACAACTCATTATATCTTAGATCACTCTGGAATCATCATTTACATCTTCTAATTGATTGCTATAGTACGAGAGTATAGTGCTTATTTCGAGGTGAGTCTATCACAAGGAGTCTACATAGTACGTGATATACTTTCCTATCTAATGAGATTTAATGTATTTTCAGCTCGAGCCCTTAAGAACTCACGTGAGGGATAGAATGCATTAAGTGGTGCTTGAAAAATAATATACCTCACAAGCAATTATGACAGGGTATGGACACACGTCACTATATAGAGTATCTCACTACTAAGCCTCCCTATCCTTTTGGGTTTCCTCCTACTCTTGCTTTAGTCACTGGCTCTTTCAAATCACGTCTCATCATAATCATGACTTGTTATTAAGATGAGGCGAATCTTTTATTCTCTGCTCAATAGTGGTGTTTCCTCCGTGGTATTTCATGCTTATAATCTTCATACTTAGATTTATATTAATTATTAATTACTTCTAAGTAATGATATACTTTCAAACTCATTGACTCACATACTTATACTACCATCCCCATATTAGCCGATGACGTATATATAGTATATATATCGATAACCTTCTAATATATATATAATCTCTTATCTCTAACAACTCCCAGTAATGCGAGTGAAGGCTTATTACTATCTTAGAATTGACACTTCTTGTATTAAATTACTTTCCGAGTCAATGCCTCTCGATGTAACTGAGGTATTTATGTATTTTTCAAGATTTATGTAGTAGTCTAGTCTCTAAAACTTTGATAATGAAATTATCTCCATCATTCTATTATAAACCATCTTTTACAAATCTTATCATACCTCATCTCTTAAATGAGCACCTTCTAACTTTCCTAACCTATATCATATCCGTACACGTGTTCTCTATTGTCAACTTACCTTTAGACTTATAATTATCATTACCCCTTGGCTCATTTTAACATTAAAAATATTTATTTATCGATAACTCACTCACATCATAATCAGTAGTTTGCTATTAGCATATGAGCAGAGTCCTCAAGAAACTTGGAGTTCTAGTTTAGACTGAGAGTAACTTTTTTTCTCATCTTACTCATGTATTAACCTACCAGTTATACAAGTGTCCCTCATTCGTTTGCCATTTGTAAGTCGCGTGTGAGAGTGTCAAAACTATGCATGAGTGGTGGGAGAACTATCTCTGTTGGTGTCTACACCGCGGCTTTATCTTTGCGTGAGAGACTATGAGCTACGAATAAAAAAAATGCAATAGGCATGGCTCGTATGAAAACACACGCCTCAGAGTCACTCTCGCTAGTAGACCACACCTTTACCACACCCTCATGAAAACTCAGAAAGAAGAGTGAGTGAGACTGTGTTTATAAATTATCTGTGCATTTGTTTGATATTATCACAGGCTAAAAGTTTGACATAGCGCACTTAAAACTAGTTATGTTGCTCTATACATTATATATCTCTATTATAAAAACAGCTTCTTACTACTGAATAACATCATAAGCCTGGCATTCGAGTGTCATCTTATGTGTGGAGCTACATCGGCAGTACACACTCAGTGAGATTTGTGAGATTGACATATAATTCTCACTTTGCACATATGAATTATATAATACACTATTTTTCGAGTTGTCATAATTTTTCTGGCATATATCTTACTATTAATTATATATATATATGGTGAAATACTTTTATAGTGATAAGGCCTATTAAACTCCACACTTCTACTTGATAATTAGGACTTCTGCCCATAATAGAAGTGGTGGTATGTTATAAATGATTGAGAATATTGAGTACCTCTCTCTTTCCACATTGAATATAGGTCAAATATTGCACTTTGATCTGCAATCTACCTCTTGTAACATCATATGAGTCATATAGTTTCTATTATATCAATATAGTTTTAGTCATATATATACTCACTGTGATAGCAGATTCATTGAACTCACAATTGTGTTACTTAGTTCTATCTCTATGTCTATTCATCTATGTGAGTTGGTTGATATTGTGAAAAAGTGTGTATAGATGGTTTTGGGGAGTGTAGTCATTATATATCACTTAGCTTTATGTATAACGAAAGTTGAGAGTGAGTAATATAAGGGAACAGGGTTAATATAAGTATATGATTACTTAAATGATGGTTAGTTAATAACTATATACTAGATAATATTATGATTTTGAATAAGTGAGATCAAGTATTAGCATTACACTCATTTTAGTATGAGTGGTATGTGTATAATACTAGCTGACTAGTGTGCTATAGCATAGTGCTTATAATACTCAGTGTGTTGATTGTATAATTCTGGATTGGTAAATTATGTTGATTATTGATAAATCATGATGTGGTATACGGTGATTTGTATGAGATGTTATATTGAAGATAGCATTGATAATAAATGTGTTTACGATATCTAATTGGATATTAGCAGTATAGGTTGTTATATATAAGATTAGAGTACGGATCTGTGGTTTTTTTGCTAGGGACATTTTTCGCACACATAGCGATCAATCACTCGTTATATATACGATTGTGAACTGGTGTGTACGCTGTGTGAGTGTGTGATAGTTTGTTTCTAGTATTATTTCATAATCATTTACCAACTCCTGTTTTATTACTGGTACATAGAGTTACTCCTAGTATACAAAAATCTTTTTAGAATAACACATCTCATACTTTTTCTTCACTCACCAACCATCCCAGGAAAGTGTTTTACACTCTCAAATTCTAAGAATAGCTTGCACACTCAGAACTCTTTCAAATTCGTCTCATTCTCATTTTGAGAAAATACTTACTTGAACTGTGTCATATACAGTGTACACTTCTATTTCATGAGGCATTATTTATATACTCCATCAGAGTGCATATTTATCTAAAATTCATGTTAGTATCTTAAGATACTATCATAGTTCTATGAGTCGAGTGTATGAGTGCTCTCTCTTACGTTTACCTGGATGTCACTTTAGAAAATTAGGTATAGTAGGAAATAGTCTCTGAGATGGGCTAGTGATTATGTTAGCCTGCTATTAATAAGTTTATTAAACTTATATTAGTCTAATCTTTCATCAGTTTATCACTTTTTGTAGATATTCACAGCAAACCACTATTACTCAGGTCAATTCTTTATAGTAGTTATACGTAACTATGCATTGTATCTTATATTAAATAACCATCATACACTCGCCTTGCTTAATAATCTCTCACTCTAGTGATATGTATATATCAAAATATTATATATGAAAGTTCATTGTCATTAAAACGTGATAAGAATGAAGGGTTAAAGTGAACGGAGAACTAAAATATTTCAAATCATTTAGAAATTATGTGAGTAGGATAAATATTCTCTCATTTTTCCAGACATATATCTTTATCACTATAGAATCATTATACTTGTAATTTTGCGTATATTCATCATGTATTTGATAGTAATTATGGGTATATATAATTGTTATAACAACATCTGTTGATATAATTACCGTGTGAGATGACCCAATTTACTTACTTATACTAATATATCATCTTAACAAATGATGATACTAATCCATGCTTGGTGAGTATTGATTGATTATTGAAACTGTTAGTTTGGTGAGTATTGTGTTAGTAAGCGGTCATATCAGGTTATATAATAGTATATAATATATTATATACCAGGTAGTAGGTTATTAGTAAGATTAGTGAGTTATTAGAGGATTTGAGTTAAATAAAGTGCAGTTGATCATTTAGTATATTATCAATAAGTTGAGATGGTGAGATTTGAGTGGTGGCATTGCTAATTGAAACTGAGAGAGGGATACGACTGGTTGGAATAAATGAGTGATATGAATTTGAATCATAATGAGGTTAAAACTCTCACATATGAGGTATGGTCCATCGTTAATAAGTTGAGGATTAAAGGTCATGGTGGGTACTAAGCTTCGTATATCACTTTTAGTTAATGCCATCCAATACCTAACAAATATACATATACCTGACGAACTCAGAATGGACAATACTTAGTGAGTTTTCTATCATAAATCACACTACTCACTCATAAACATTCCCCTTTCTTCTATTAAAAAGAGGGTTTATTGAGAAATCATTTACTTGTTATTGTTATTATATTACAAGTTTAAAAAAATTACAGAAATGAGTCAAAGAAGGAACGTAAAGAAGATAATTAAGATATACATAGATTATTATATAAACAGTACAGTTTGCATAATTAAAAATAGAAATGTATAGTAATACCAAAAGAAAGTTATTCAACGTTAAATGAAAAATTATAAAAATGACAAAATTGAGTAGGATGGACTTGTTAAGCTCAAAAAATGCGAGATAAGAGTTCAATATATACATATATATATATAAAGAATTAAAGAGACAGTAGTTGGTTTATAATAGGATATATGATATAATATAAAGATAGATAATAAGGACTAAGAGATACGTAATCTAGTGATAAGAGCTACAAGAATAGTATAATTATAATTTATATATAATATAATATGCATATTATAAAATATCACTATATAAATTATAAAAAAAAAGTTTTTTTTTTGAAAAAGAGAAATTAAAAGAACTTTATTGGGTTTAATATTAAATATAATATATAATATATATATATATTATATATATAAAAAATTATGTTGAATAATAATTTATATTATATTATATGATTAATTAGAAAATGAATATCACATTGAATATGTATTTTTAGAGTATATATTTGGTCAGCTGTGTATATTAAACTAAGAGGTTATTAATAGTCAAGTGACGTAACAGACTAGTTAATATTTGAATTAATTAATATATTTTCAATTCGTTACGCTTATTATTTTTTTAAATACTTTATAATATATTTTTTATTTTTAAAATATGGTTTTAAGACTATTATTTATTGTTTATTATGTTTGTTATTCTTTTGTTAAAATTTTAAATACTTAAACTTAATATTTTATAAGTAGGATAATAATTTTGTTTATTTAAAGTGGAATATTTCATTTTTGGAAGGCCTTTGAGAATATTAAGAGCAATAACATTGCCTCACTCACGCTCACCCTATGATACTATCCCAAATCATGCATAGCTGAGCTCATTACAGAATATAAAAAAAATACTCTCCATTAATATAAAATATCTTGAGATATTTCATGGGTCACTCTATATCTAATAATAGTAAATAACCATGACTCCTGAGACTAATCCTTTCAATACTCATGAGTGTATAATACACTGGTGAGACTACCTATATCTTAAAAAAATTCATATTCCATTTCAGTGATTATTAACTTTACTTACTCATAATCTTAAATTCACTCATACTCACTAACCTACCACTTTCAATATATTCATTTAGATGAGTCAACATACACACCCAATATCAACTACCTACAGTTCTATTATTTTCACACTTCCACAACTTATATCTAAACACCAGAAAATAACTCATGTGTATCCCTCTGAAATTCATGTGTGAGAAGTTTAGATATCTTGATAACATAGACAGGCCAGTAGATATCTGACATGCTCCCACTCAGATATCATTCTAAAATTACAAGTTATCCCATACTCAATCATGTCTGCATTATAATGCCATATTTATTTTATCATACTAACTTATTGATCCCAATCAGTATGCATCTCTCAGTCGGCTCATCTGTAAGATGCATCATTTTCTAATAATTATATAATTAAAAATTTATTTTCTTTACTGGTTAATGATATATGAAGTATTTAATTTAGATAATTTAAATTGATCAATATTAATAATTTAATATCATTACATATATAGAGAGAGATTTTATATATAGGAAATTTAATAAATAAAAATATACTATATTTATAATATATATATATATATATACTATATATATTATATAATAATATATAATATTATCTATATATATATATGATATATCTATATATATATATATATATTTACTATATTATTATATATTATCATATATATATTATATATTTATTTATTAAATTATTTTTTAAAGTGCAAAAAAGTGATACATAGTGAAAGATAAAAATCAATGTGGACTATTATATAATATGATACGATAGTACACTAGCAGCATGGGTAGCTATAATTGAGAAGAAACCATTTCACAATTGAGTACTATCTTATCACCTACCTTCGAATTGACTGAATATACATTTCTAGAGAGAGCGAATTGTGGTAGTAGATACCTTATTTTGCCATGAAATATATAATAAAGTACTAAAACTACGAACAAAATATCTGACTTGAAATTCTTAAATTACCCAATTAGTGTAAAATAGTGGAAAATAACTTTTATACTCCCGTCTTCGTGAGATTTACTCATTAAATTTATCAGGTTCTTAACTGCATACGCGCATTTGCCAGCCCATAATGACACTCACTCGATGGTTAATAGATTATACATCTGTAATTGTAATTATTGAATCACTAAATTAGAGCCACTCACTTATCTTGAGAAACTTGTATATGCACAGTATAATGTTATTAAAATTTACTGAGATGATACATATGTGCAAATATTCAGGAGAAGGATAATGAGTTAAGTTAATCAATCTAAGAGCTTATAGGAGAGAGAATATTTTTCCCTTGTTTAACTAATACTAATTATCTTTCATTACATTATTAATGATTATAACTTAAATACTCCACATATTCATTAACTATATATTATAGATAAAATTTATTTTCAAAAATAATTATTTATATATTATATCTTTTCTCATGTGATAATTATAGTTTAATAAACCGTAGCACTCAGAGATATATTCTCTCAATTTGCTGTTTAAGTTACGATTAAATTAATGAAACTATTTTATATGAATAATTTTTATCTGCATTAATAAAGTTATTTTTAAAAAAATACTTAAGAAAAATATCATTCGGATATAACAAATTTGTAATAATATTATGGAAGCAATCTGATCACTGAATAAGATAATAGAATATCGCTTATGTAATTATCTTAATTATATATTTGAGTAATCTCTCTGTGATTCTATTAAAGGAGTAGTGGATGAGTGGGGTGTACACTCAATGAGTGAAATATAAGACGAGAGTTATACTGATAGACCAATATGCTATATTAGCACTAACACTAGAAGGGAACATTATCAATCTCCTAGTTTCTTGAAGGATTTTATTCAATTTCCTTTGTCTGATGGAATTGTGGTGAGACCTTTGGAGCTATAACACATAAAATCTACTCAAAGAGACTCTCCACTCTTCAAATATTAGTGACTAAAACTGCCTTTTAGAAATTCTGGAATGAGAGATCATATGCTGCTAGAGAAAAATCGGATTTGGGATAAGATGACGCCATTGGGATATCTCATTTATGATCTTGGATGTAAAATATGTGTGATAGTATCAATATGACTAATACCTCACAGATAGCACTTTCTATTGTTTTTAACAGGAATTTAAGCATAAAGCATTACTCAAATAACTATTGTTTTATCAATTAACTTATATATTACTAAAATATCTTATGTATTTATATTCCTTATTTATGTGAGATACTAATATTTGCTTCTTTTAGAGTTTTATATAGTTTATATTAACTATTTTACACTGAGATAAGACTGGAAGTACTAGGTTTACAGTCTTACCATTTCCAGAAGGAGATGTGATGATTCCGGCTCGTAAACTTTTTTACATGTTAAAATATATAAAAATCGACCTGCTCACATTTTATATTTTAGAGTTTATTATATTTTGTCCACAAATAGTATCGTTGACATTTTAGTATAATGGGGTTGACTTCAAGACGAGAATTTCATAATATAATTTGGTTAAAACCTTTAAAAAATAGGGTTTGAAAGTATGGTATATACGTGAATATATAGATGGGGATATGTGTAATATGTCTGATTATTTGTTAATATAATATAAATTTATGATTTATATTATGTAATCGAGGGAAGAATGGGTTATGCACAAATAGGACCTTATATTTGTTGAGTATTAGTATATATAGTACTTTTGGAAGTTATGTTGCTTTATATATTAGATGGTGAATACATATAAAAAAAAAGTTATTGATATTCTCATTAGTAATATTTATTATCTTTTGTGAGTGGTATTGATAGTTATTTTAATAAGTTATATATGTAATTTTCAATTTATTTTATATTATGATTTTCATAGATTATATATAAATTATTAATTTATGGGCAAGTAATAGTTTGCAGTCTACTTATAATTAATTGACAGCTGAAATATTTAGGGGATTCTCAACAGCTAGGTTAGAGTAATACCGCTCTGTAGTATGCCTACGTTGTAAATGATAAAAACTAAATAGTATATTAAATAGGTGTTTATAAAAATTATCATTAATGTTATAATACTTGCCCCAATTGCTACAGATTTAAAACTTATAACGTTAATTTCTTCATATGAATATGAAAATATAAATTTTATAATATTAAAAAAATATTTATTTCCTTATTATGTAACGATTTACAAGTCTGATGTGATATTTATAAGATGATGATAGAGAGTCATAATATATATATATATATATATATATATAAGAGACGTACAATAAAATAATTTCCAATATTTAAAATGCATTAATATAGGATTTCCTAATAAAACGTCATTTCTTATATTTCATTTTCTGAGAGGACATAATATTATTCAAGTTTGCGTTAATATGTATGAACAATCCATGATTATGGCATACAATGGTAATACTCACTTTGAAAAATGACTATGACACACGAGTCAGTGGACTCGCTCGTGGCACACGAGGTGGGAAGGTGTATCGTTTCCAAGGGAATTTTAGGTTAATTTTATATAATAAATGAATCTATATTTAATGTCAATTAAAAATATTTTATTTATATTGTTTAATAAAATATAATATAAGTTGTATAATTTCTGAATATAATTTTAAACATATAAATTTAATTAAAAAAAAAAAAAAAAAAAAAAAAAAAAAAAAAAAAAAAAGTATATTATGTTTTATTTAATTTATTATTACTACAATTTTTATCTCATATTGTGAGTGTTTTACAGCAAAATATAATAAAACTCAAATAAGAAAACCTTACTCACAAAAATAAACAAACTAATATAACTATTATTTTTTTCTTTTTCACTTCTTTGACTTCTATCAATGATAGCATTCTTATTTTTGAAGGAATAAAATATTATCTCTTTGTTTCTTTATTTTAGTTATGATGTATTGGTAGTTGGCACTCAAATGGTACTTGAAAATATATGGTTGGAGAGAGAGAATAATGATCAAAATAGAAGTTTTAGAACTCGCCAAATGATGCCTTTTGCTTTTTATTTTACATAGATTAGATAAAAATTAATAGTTGTTTAAATTTTACTTTCACAAATTGGCCTAAAATTTCCTTTGGAAATTGAAACTTTCCCTGAAGGGCTAACTTTTTGTAGCACAATTTTCAGTAGTATCGTATAACTGTATGATGAGTGTTTTCATTTTAATGTAAACCATAATTATCCAGGTTACTTCTAATAGGGCACTTTAATGCATGTAAACTTCAAATTCTTATATATTTGCCCACCAAAGATAGTTTTAAAATTTCAATTTTTTTTTAGAAAAAGTCAATGTTCAAATTTTATTTTATTGTATCATTGATAAAGCTTTAACTTCTCCCCAAAAAGTTTTAGATGTTTCTATTACATCAAAATTGTCATTTTCAGTGCTTTTGATACAAAATTGTAGCAAAAATTTATATTGAACGAGTATTTTTTGAAGCAAAGCCTCAATACCAAAATTATACCTTATTTTGTGCTTAACATCATATTAGAGAATTTGTCATAGGAATTACCAGAGCTAAGATAATGAAGTTAAACCATATTCTATAAATACGCCCATCCAAAAAAACAAAAAAAACAAAAACAAAAAAAAACAGCCTACCCAATGGTACAAGAAGACCACTCTCTTATAACCATTGTAAATAAAATAATTTTTTTTTAGTTGTTTTGAATTGTCAACATATAAATTTAATAGCATAGAAAATGAAAATTATTTTTAAAATCACCAGCATTGGACTACTTCATATGGATTGACTGTATTGGGATTGTCACAATCTTGAATGGTTTCTTACCCCTAACCATTCCTCCTGGCCAAACCTGAGCGGTTTTGATTAATGGCCTCACAAATATAATAAAGTTTGAATGCTAGTTTTAGTCCAAATCTTTAATGAGATACAATAATTTGAAAGTATTTCGGTATTTAATCAATTACTGTATCTTATCATATGATCCATAGAGCTTCATACGGTTTTGAAAAGAAAAAAAATTATAAATTGTTAGACTAATTTGAATTAAGAACATGAAATTTGTCAAATCGTTTGAATTTTTGAAATAACATAACCTTTTATTCAAAATTTTTGAACACTATACTATTGTATGTACTATTTGTATAAGCTATGTGTTTTTGTTTTTTTTTATGGCTATACAGTATGCTGTAATATTAAATTCATAAGCAATATTTTTAATTTGTATTTGCAAAATGTAATTAGATGATAGGATTCTGTAAGTCATGATAACTCCTTAATTCATTATATTAGAAACCACCTCAACATCAGGGAAAGCAACATCATGTGACGTAATTTTTGTAAATTTGCAATTTGCTTCACAAGTGAGAGTCATTAGAGAAGCTCCATCAACAACACTTCAGATAAGGATTAATCATATTATATATATTAGTACATTTATCTCTAATTAAAAAAACTCGTCCGAATAGGTTGTACTCTTTCAGCTGATTTTTTTGACTGATTAAATTGGAAAAAGATTATAATATATATTTTTTTATTATTGTTAAGTTAAAAAAATTACATTTTAAAATAATTTCACACTTTTTTTTAATAAATGAAACTAATATATATTTCATATCCTATAATTTAAACATTTATACAAGAATTTAATTTGAAGTTTGTTCCTTTATTAATAATATAATTAATATAATAATAAATAATAATAATATTATTATATATTAATTATATTATTATTAAATTAATATATTAATTAATATTATATAATAATTTTTAATTATAATTATTAATTTAGGATTATATATTATTAATAAGTAATCTGAAATATATATATTTTAGAATATTTAAAATTAATATATTACATTGATACTTATAATAATATTAAATATACACTAATAAGTATATATATATAGTATATAATAATAAATAATAAGTGCTCCGTAGCTCGGGTGGAATTAATTGATAAATTAGAGTAATTAACATAAAAAGTAAAATCATATAATAACAATAAATAAATTTATTTGTTATGTTAGGTATTAGGGAGAGTGGGTCCGAGATCAACTTTATGATATAATTGAATAATTGTACTGTCATGTTATCTTTATAATGAAATTGAACTATTATCATATGTAATCAACATATATAAGTCGTTTAGCATATATCTTATTATAGCAGGGTATATCATTGGCCTATATATTCTTAAATATGTGACAGAGCAATGGAATTGGGGGAACAAGTGAGAGGTAGAAACAGAATACACTGGTTAATACTCATGCTCAGATATAGCAGAATATATCACACACATTTTAGAGTATGAATGACTTATATATAGTATATATGCGATATATATTAACCAGATATCACAGTGGGTAGACCTACCTATATATATATGTATTTATTATAGGTTATTAAGTTCTACTAACTTATTAATCTCTCCACGCATTATATGAATAATAACTACTAATTAGTTAACTACTACAATAGTTTAATACAATGATATTCAACGTACAACGAAAGTTGTATTGTATATATATAGCGATTTTATATCATTTTCCGTGATAGAGTCACAATTATAATACGTGTACAATTATTTATTCACATTTAATTTTTAATTTGAGTTTTTTAAATGAAATATTTTCATTTATTAAGTATATATTATATATATATATATATTATATATATATATATATTATAAACTCTATTGTCAAAATAATGATAGGAACCTGAGTTATCACAAAATATGAGTATATTGGTGATCTCGGAATCTTAAAGAGATGTGGAAACTATAATTAGTAGAGTGGAGAGAATGAGACTTGTCACAATTCTGATTGAATGGCTTGTGGTACAGTGAAGTACTTGTTAGATTTTGTGAGAGTATGAGTGCTAGAATTTATCAATAGATATAAAATATAATGTATCAAAAGGTCCATGTGTATATATTAGACGTGACTTGTGGCATTAAATTAGGTCCATTACTGTAGGGTAATATGTTGAAGTTGAGTATGCGATATTATCCTATGTGATATATATCTGAATGATATGTATTTATTTGGTAATAGTGAGGTATAATGTGAGTAGAAGCCACTTTATCAGTATATGATTGTGTTATGAGTATTAGTATAACTAAATTGTTAGATAAGGTGATCTCTAATTAATATATAGGGATTAGTGTAATAACAAGGTAGGCTTAGGGTATGTCTGGAAGTGAAAAATAAAAATGTGATTAGGTATACAGGTGATTAGTAATTTTCATGTGATTGAAGGTAGAAGATAGGTATTGTAGTTGTAAGTAATAACTTTGCTTTAACACAAGTAGTATTCAGAGTAACTGCCTAAGAGAATTGGTGAGGATATGAGCAGAATAGTGATATCATAAAATGAAATAATATATGATAATTGATTTTGTGTTAGAGTGTAAAGCGGAGTAGATTTTGTTTTAAAGTTTTTGTTATGTGATGAGTTAAATGAGAAATTCCAGACTGGCAATGCAAAATAATATACGAAGTGCATTAATGAGTATGTCATTTATAAGAAAATTAATGTTTCATTGAGGGTGGCTCTGATGGAGAGGAAGGTGATAGATGGTGAGTTTGGCGCCTCAAAGATATTTATATGATGTAGATACTTTATGTTATAGCTCGACTGTATGGATCAAAGTGAGTATAAGTAATTTATTATAGAGCGCTATAATGAAACAAGTATATATTCACTAGTGTAATTGTTATAGTAACGAATGATTTAAATACTGAACAAATACTGGAAGGCAATGAGGAAGCAAGTTTGTTTAGTAGTTGCAAAAAGATAAGTTAATGTGGATGTGTCTAAAGTAGGAATAGTATATGAAATTGTTTAAACAGTGGTAGTAGGTGGAATTAGAAAGAGGTTATGTAAACTGCATAAATTGTTATTTAAATAAGTAAAAAGAAGCGTGGTTAGAATGTACTTAAATAATAGCCATATAATTAATGGAGGTTTCAAAAAAAGATGTTTGTAATTATATATATTAGGAAGGAAAAAGGAATACTAAAATATAAAGACTAAATACGTAGGAGGAAAAATATATAGTAGGTATAAATGATAGTTGGAAGGAAGGATGAAATAGGGATCTATATACAAAGAGTAAATTATAAGTGTAAATACGCTAATAGGTTATAATAGAATGAAGAATATAAGGTCAGGGATATATATAAACTGTGTAACTCTTAAGAATAATGAAAGGATGGTGCTTTTGTAATAGATGAAAAGAAAATGGAAATGAGGGGAGTGTGGAGGGAACCTTCGAATCTGCTTAACCTGGGCAGTAATTAGCAAGATGAGTGATTTGTAGAACGTGTATATGGATTTTGATGAGTGCAAGTATATGGATATAGGTTATATTAGGTAGATTGAGTCATTTATATAGTAAAGTGAGAGGAGGTAATAGGGTAGAGTGAGGGGATGAGTTTGAAGAATGGTAAATATATCTGCAGTATATATAGATTGAAATTACTGGTAAAATCAAGAACGGAGGCAAGAGATGGTGATTGATTGGTTTGAAAGTTGTGTAACAAAGCGTTTATTTAGGGTATAGTTCCGTAGTGATGGAGGGAGAGCAGGTAATAGTACTATATATATATAATATTATATATATATATATATATATAATAATATATAATATAATAATATATATATATATATATATATATATATATATATATTCTGATTATATCTATATATACAATACTAGGGCTCACAAACTGAGTGGGGATGGAAATTTGTAAAGCGTAACTGTTTGAACAATATAAGAGAATTTTATGTTGATGTGTGTAGGAGCGCACAGAATGAATATACTATATGGTCAAATAATTTTCAGCGTTCTGAAGAAAGGATTATGTGAGGAAGCGTTTCTGTTATAGTTGTACGCTATGTTATATGATATAACTTGATTTTAAGAGTGTAATTCATTATTTCGTGATTCTGTTTAGAATTTGTGTAATAGACGCGGACTATGTGGATCAAATCTATTATACTCATTGAAAAACTCATAATTTATCAGAGTGTTATACATAAGAAAGCACGGATATATATATAGATATAAAGCTATTATAATGAAATTTACGCGTGTTGACATAAACTCTAGGACACGATAGTTTTGTGCATAGAGTTAAGAGTGCAGCTCTATGGCAGGTGTTAGATGATATATGGTGTTGGTGGTAGGCTTCTGATCGCGAACATAGAATATTTTATGTATTATACGTATCAAGATAGTTGTGTATACTAGTATAGGAACATTGAAAAAGTTTTCGACTGACAATAATATACATTATATTTTAAATTTTTATATTAATAGAAAGATACGAAAGTAATTGATTTAATTTTGTATATTTTATTATGTGATTGTGGATGTGATACGTTGAGTTTGAGCATATATTATTCTCACTCATAATGTATCTATTCACACTTTTGCACCATATATGGATGAGTCTGGGGATTATTGTAAAATGAACTCTAAATAGGTTTTGGGTGTGTTGTTCATATGATATGTGATATAAGAATGATGAAGATTATTTGCAAGAAACGCTGTGTGATGTTGTTCTAATTTTCGCATTCTCGTGACTTGTTTTTCTCTCTCAGTGATGATATTTGTCATTGTGATGTTTTCCGGCGACTCTTGAATATATGTAGAGCTCTTGAGTTATGTGAGTGTGTTATAGAATTATAATATATAATCATGCGAGTTATTTAAGTGTTACAATAAGCTGATCAAGAGCCTCATAGAGAGTTTCATATGAGCAAGGTAGTTTGTGAGTGTGTAGAGAGAGAAAAGGAAAAAGAGAGATATCGGTGTGATGTTAATATATATGTGTCAGAGTGGCGTCTGATGATTTAACTATACAAATGAGTTGCTTTAGAACAGATTTAAATTTATTATCTTTTAGGATACAAATTTTTTATTAATAGCTTCAAGGAAATATACAGTAAAGAAAGAGAGAGAAAATCGCGAATGAAAAGGAGCTTCGTGTGAACATTGAATCTGAGCCAGCGTCACATAGTAACGTTAGGACTGCGCTTAGCACAACCATAATTTATAAGACACAGAAATGTGATAAGCGATTTTGAGATAGGTGATGTAACGAGCTGGTAAAAGGGGTGATCTAGTGAGGAGGTCATTTAGAGTACTCGTAACATAGTGGATCGTGTTATAATGGTATGTCGGTTATGTATGTTAACCTGTGAGTGACTAGTTATAATGTAGTAGTTTAGAGAGAGATAAGCGTGGCGATATACACGTATATGTATGATCGCTCCTTTTATACTAAGATGTAGAAATTTTGCCTAGATCTAAAGTTATAGATATGAGGTTCAGATTGGGCAGAGCCTATAGTTTAGAGAAGTTCCGCTTGTTACAGGAGATAATTCAGATATAAATTTGATAAAATTTACTAGATGAATGAACGTCTATTGAAGAGGTTGGTGTAGTATAAGTATTATGATATGAGTGTAAAAATAGAAAAATAATAAAGTGTTTTGTAAAGAAGTACTGTTGCTTTTTATTTATGTGGAACAGGATGGAGAATAGAATATAGTCAGATTTATGGTTGTAGCAGAATAACAATATTATTGATTTTGAGGTTGTGGAACAATGTGAAAATCAGAGAGATGGGAGACACGCTCTTGAGAGAGTGAGGAGACAAAAGAGTGATTGAGCAAGTACAACTTAAAATCATGTGGTTGTTGTCAACAGTACGATGAATATATCTTGATATCATTTGAGACGAGGAATGTGCGAGAGAATGAAATTGAGTGCCATTATATTGATGAGAACTGTAAATGATGGCAGAAGGTTTATTCGTTGAAAGGATATGGTTATAGTCAATTGTGACCCTCCTGAGGAACAACCAAGTGGAAATGAAACCCCAGGTTGACGGAAAGCGATATCTAGCTGTAAAGTTTTTTGTGGTGCATCCGACCGTGTGTGTAATCAACATTTAAGTATTTCGCGTAGAGCTAAATAATGAAAGATATATACATTCATTGCCCTGACCGTGAGCCGAGAATTAATACTATCTATAAAGGGTGTAAAGGGTGGAGGACGTGTTAGAGGCTGGCTTTTCTTTTCGACCTTGTGAGACTGTGCATAATTAATTGCTCTTTACTACTAAACTTCCCAAAATACAAGCATTCATTTATTGCCTCCATTATCGATGTTGTCTAGTTTGTAAACTATAGTGCAAACAGACTCGAGCTCTCTATGACGCCGCAGCCTCTTAGAGCGTTAGGTGCGAGTCTCTATCTGAGACCGCAGGGAGGCGAGGTGAGTGGTGATGTGGTGATGTGATGCGTGTGCATCAAATCTTACTCAACTAAAAGTGGTTACTTACTTTAAATCTCATGACTGATTCTCAATCTAGGAACAGATGTTTATTAAAGTGTATTTTTATTAAATATATTTATCAGATAATTTGTAGATAAGAACAAAATCTATAACATTGTAAGATCACCTTATTACTTATAATCATCTATGAAAGAATGTAAGAAGTGTGAACATAGAGTCATGTGTGTCGGATTGATTCATATCGGTTGTCTCCATATTACGAGCAATTGACTAAAATTAATATACCTTAAGGTAAATCTCCACTATAGAATAACCACTTTTAGTGGATTAATAAAGATTTATATTTATAATCGTTTTCAAAAACAACAAAAAACAAATAAATATACTTCGATGGATTTTTCAAAAAAAATTGTGACAAGCAATTTCTTAAGTAGTGGGGATGATCCTATAAAGGTAAGTAGGGTTTGGAATTCGTCTTATGGATAGATTCCGTCAAAATTTAATGTTACTTATTATTACTTATATTATAATATAGGACTTTTAAAATCAGAACTCTATGTAAGATAACTTACTTTATCATGTTTAAACTCGGGTAATATTGCACAAATCACTAAAAATTTTACACGAGAGTTCATTTAGAGATTGAGTAGCGATTATATAAATTTATAAGTAAATAAAGGGCGTCAACTATATCTTTGGTATTTAACTCTTTATTTATATCATATTATAAGATGTAAGATAAATTATACATTGAGTACCGTATAACTAGCGTGATTGGCAACATTATAAAATTCTCTCATAACAAAAAATCTATTCATTTATTATTAGAAATTAAGTTTAGTTGAGTAATAAATTTATATTTAATTTATTAAAAAATATTAAGCAATTATATAACTATATAATTAAATATATAATTAAAATTAATTGAAATCATAAATATCCTCTCTCCTGAAAAAATGATCTGTTGAATTAAATTACTGAAGTTTAATAATGGCAGCCTTTAGCAACTTTATCATCTTGTTATTAACATCGTATATTTTTTTATATTATCATATTGGAAAATTATAATATATATTATAATTAATATATGTATATGCTCTAAAATAAAGATTAATACTTATCATTTAAAAAATACTTTTGAACAGATATCTATTGTAATTATATATATTTATTCATTTGAAATCACTAATTAATTTATATATATATATTGTGTTTATATTAAATTGAAGTTCGTTAAGAGTATAAATACTGTAAACATAACACATAGGTCACTTGCGACCCTATAAAATGAGTTTATTATCACTACTGGAGTGGATATATATATTTTATAATAGTAGTGGTTTTTAATGAGAAAATATCTACTAAAATCCAAATCAACAGCGTTCATATGTAGTACTTATATATACTCATCAGGTCTAGGTTTTAACACATACATAGACCGAGAGAGATCCCTAGATATGGTCAATTAGAGAGCTCAAGAATCTCATCTAGCTAACGCGCGGTGCTTGTCTATTGGTGTGTGTTTTGTATATGTCTTTTTGTCATATCATCCACGGGTCGATACTCATAATACAATAAGTTACTTTATTAATATTAATCATAAATGTGAGTATTACAATCTATAGTAAATCAATACTCTCTCACAATAAAACAAACATAATAGGATGAGAGCAGAATGAGAGTAAAAGAAGAATGATTGTTCCATATAATAGAGATATATGAAAACATCTCATGGAATAAATGAGATAGTCCATTATGATTTGTAAGTGAAAAAATAATAACAAAAAGGTCAATTTTATAGAGTCGCTATACCTACCATTATTAACAATTTGCACAACTGTCTAGGCTCTCATTTATATCATTAGACTAGCGAGAGACTTCATCATATATTGACCCTATGTAGTCGCGAGATTTCATTCAGGTCTTAGTTATGTTATATAAATAACTCTTAATGATTACATTATTATGTGGTTAAGAGTAGGTGCATGTGAATGCTTGATTATTATTATTGGTATTAGTATTATTGTTAAGTTATTTCTCATTTAAAATTATTTCACTCTAATTTAATATTATATCACTTCATAACGTGAAACATTATATTTCGGTCGGAGTGCTCTTGAGTGTAATTTTATCAAAGTATAATCTTAAACAGACTAGGTTTCGTCAATTTCTATATTTATTTTAGACATTTTGAATGCAAGATGTTAGAATTGCTATGTAAGAGAATCATTTACATGGACTATTATTGTTTGATTTATTTGTCTAATTATATAGTATAACATTGTTGTTAATCTCTGGTGAACATTAATATTATTATGATGGTATTAGCATATTCTGATTATATAATATGATATTTCACGACGGTGCAATATGTGTATATTCTAAATCCTAAGAAACATGTTAAATACGATATGTGTATATTAACACACAGTAATATATTCTTTGACGGTGTGACTCGTAAGAATGAGCTGTTCCTCTCTATAGTTACAACTAGACTTTTGATGGTACACTATAATTTTCTAAGAATATTTGTCTTTCAAGAGGATAAAAGGTGGGCCTTACATGATGACCTGATTCTGGTAAGATTATTTTTTAATTATAAATTTATAAATATTAAAGTTATAAATTGTTTTTTTAATAATATATATATGAAATTATTTTTTCTCTAAAGTTTACTATAGATCAAGTAAACTGAGTGAATATTGTTAGCTTTATTAAGTGAAATTTTTATAATTTTATATACGATTATCTTAAAAGTACATTAATGGAGATGATTATTATTAGCTAGTTGTCCTAATCGACAGTTTGGTCAATCTTCTAGTCTCAACGATTGTCTTATTTGTAAAAGTACTTATCGTAATTATCGAATATATAGTCAGGTGCTTATTTGTACAAATAGCAAGTATCGAGAGGATTGGAGCCAGACACCCTTCACTGTTATAATAGTTTTTATATATATGTAGATATAGTAAAACTAATTTTGTTCTATAAATCTTTTGGTGCGGAGACATTTTCTAATTAAGTGAACTACGAGTCTATATGTCAATAGGTTGTGCTATATATAAACAACTCAGAAAAGGATATTCCACTCCACGCTCTTAATATTGATGTATTCTTACATAGAAGTACATTACTCACAAAGTCATGTAATTATATTTATAACATGCCCATCCTGGATATTTATGTACTCTCGCGTTTACATTCCCTCCTTGTCGATATTGGAGACAAGTACTTTGTGGACGGCACCATCACACTCACTTCTTCTGGTTCCCTCACTTCTGCCTTTCTAAACATTTCCGACGTCGTATTTCCGACCAATTCTTCTCCTTTGTTCACCCTCCTGCAGAAGGAATTTCCATCTCTTTTGCACCCCTGCTCTTCCACTTCTTTGCAGCATTCAGTTCTCCCTTTTATTGAGACCATGGGTGCTCTCACCTTCGCCCGTGCTCGCCATCTCGCACCGGAGAAGTATATGTTTGTAGCCAAGTCATGAAACACAGCCTATTTTAAGAGAAAATACGAGTATGCAATTTGTTATTGAAAATTCCGTGTGTGGGAAACTTTTATTTATTTATTAATTTATTTATTTTTTTTTTGTTAACGAATTGTTAAGATACGTCATTCCGATGGCGTGTGTAGAACTGGGGGAGCAACTTTTTATTAATACTTGTGAAGTATAACAATAGTATATGATGTGGTTAACATCTTGTTTAACCGAGAACGCTTATAAAGACGGTAGTAGATTTATGAATATTTTCCGGGAATGCTATCAAAGTTTTGACACTCTTATTTTTTTTTATAGTGGACAAGCTTTATGCAGAAACACTCACAATCATACTTTCTAGGCGGCGAGCGGCCTTCGTAGCAACTATAATGATGAGCAGAACGCTCTGTGTTCTAATTGCGTCTAGGGAGCTCGGTCTGTAATGTATAAAAACTAGAATCTTTTGTAGTTTGTGAGCATATACTGTGTAAATTAGAACACTCTGATATTCTATGTGTTATGATCCATGTTAACGTTAGAGTATTCAGTATCCAAAGTACACACGCATCTATATAAAGGCACGAGTCCCAGAATCAGACATAGGTTCTAAGCGTTGAAGTGTGCCTGTTCATATGTGTGCATGCTAATAAAATCTATACTATAATTAAAGCTCTCACTCGTGTATATCAGACAATATTCTTTTACACGTCATACCTCACACTACCACATACCTACAGACTACACTCACAAGTAATCAAATCAACTCAAACATTCTCTCTCATACTCACCACTAAGCATCAATATTTGAACTATCAAAAAGTGATTTCAAGATGTAGAGCAAAATGAGTGAGTACGAATATAGGGAGTCTGTTATCTATCATTGAATAATGTAATAAAAATATATAGTATTAAATTATACTTTATATTATATAAAGTAGAATCAAATTTTATAAATATTAATAAATATATATATATTACATATATTATGATAAATAAAATAAAATATACTGAGATTAATACAACAGATCTGCAAGATCTGAGTTGCTAAAGGCTGCCATTATAAACTTCAGTAATATGTGCCACTAAACTCTAAAATCAATAATATTTCACTTTACTAATAGATATGAATATAAATATTATAATTTTAATCACTAATATCATTTATTATATGATAATATATGATTTTATTAAATATATAATTTTCAAGAGGATTTCCATCATTTATATATCGACCATTAAATTAATTAAATATGTATATAACGATGTTAGAGTTTTTTGGAGATGCATATTACACGCCATTAGTTTGTACATATATGCTGTTACAGAGTTCGAGATTCTTTAAAAATATGTCTATTCAGTGCCTCTTTGGGAAACCTTCTGGAGAATACTACTACTTCAATCAGTTTGTCACGTAACATATTATGTTACGCACTCTAAGTCATAGCATATTTTCCGTGTGTTCTCTCTATTATTTGAAGAGTATTATGTCTACTAACCTCATCATAATAACGCCTACAGTATACACGGGTCTCTTACTACCCTGCTTGCGATTAATTTATCTTCTTCATCACACACCATTAGTGTTCCATGTTTTTGAGAGTGTATCTTCAATATGGTAGTTGGATATATTGTGTTTTTTATCGTAATTTATTGAAACTCTTTCTATATTTTCTTCTGAGACTTTTTTTATCTTTTCGAGATTGAAAATATATCTGCAATATAGTATTTACTCAAGGATTTGGACACGATTATTATATGTATCACACGAGACGTATGGTAAATATGATTATATATTTTTATTTTTTAGACGCATAGCTAGAGATTTCAAACTTCGAGCATCACTCTTGCAATTGTAAGACTTTAATTATTATCTAATGATTTAGAATTAAAACTCGATAAAACAGTCAGAGAGAGAGTATCGACAAAAAAGAAGGCAGTAAGTGGAGAAGATGAGCAAGAGTGCGAAACGCACACCGTAGGCTAAATCATCGTCCGAGGAGATAGCGAATAAATAAAATATGAGAGAAAATTGATAATATTTCATTTGAGTAAAAATATAGGACATATTACACAATAAAAATGAAGCTTGAAAATGAGTACGAGGAAACAATACTTATTCAACACCGAGGGTTCAGTATCTAGATAGTACGCTGCAGTGCAATTGCTCACTCTTCAAAAACTGCTACTACGACAAATGTCAACTCTGTCAAAATAAATATAACAACATTCTTATTCTAGTATGAGATTCCATCTAAAAGAATTTAGAACAGAGTATCAGACTTATTAAATATAATGGTTCCTCCATCTTCATCACGATTCGAAACTTTTCAAAGCTCTATATTAGAACACTGTTCGTCGTGAGTCTACTAACATAAATGATGCAGTGAATGAGAGACTAGCGTAAACACGACTCTAGAGTTTCACATATACCTCTCATACACTGGAAACTTTTCTCCATTGTTAAATTATGCAACGAGCAGTTATGTGTGTGTGAGACAAAAAGAAGAGCTTACGTTAATTATCACTATAAAAAAATTGAATATTAAGAGAGAAACATAATGTAATAATGAAGAGAATGACGAAAATGTAAAAAATAGCTAAGGAAACAATGGAAATATACGTGCGAGACAAGTAACCAGATAAATTCTCATCTATAATATTATTTTTATCTCATATTACTGTTTTAGTAATTTTATGTGATTTTTTTATTTTATTTCACATGTATGTTCAGTCATCTTAAATAACAGTATTCTTTATTTTATATATTATTATTATTATTCCTCATTAAAGGGGGGTGGGCGCCTTGATGGAATTTAAGAATAACCTGGGTTACATTCTAAGGTTCTAGCAACGACTACAAAAGGCACTAGACTACAAAGTGTTCCTTCTTTGTGTGGTAGCGTGGCGTCATCATTCACCACTATGGGGAAATGAGGGGGGTAGGATGGGGAATCCTTATTAATCGTTTGCGAGGAGTTAATCATGGGTATTGATTCATTACTTATAGATTATGTGAGATGATGAGAGGTAGATAATATAGGAGGTGAATTACCCCCATATTACGTTGTGCGGAGGGTTAACTGTGGGGGGTTGTATGTAACTTGAATTATTAATATAAGTAGTAATTTATTTTTAGTTTATTATTATTAATAAATTATTTATTGTGAGCTTTATGAGGCGAACCGAGAGTGAGAGTATATTATGCGTGTTTTTCTATGTTTTCTCTCACATTAAAATATATTATTAATTTGATTATTTTGGATAAAATTTAAAAAAAAAAAAATAATGTTAATAAAATATAAATAAAATTTAATATATATATATATATATATATTTATTCCAATTTGTTAATTTATTATATATTTCAAACAAATTCATTATATTATAATAATAATAATATAGTATATATATATATATATTATATATAAATAATATATATTAATATTAATAATATATATCATTATAATATATATATATATATTATTATATATATATATATATATAATATATAATATATATATTAATAAATAATCCTATAATATATATATATATATATATTTATATATATTATATATTTAATTATATATATAAAATAACTTAAATATTTATTTAGAAATAATAAATATATAGTTGATCATAGTGACAAGTTAAAAAATTGAAAACATAAATTCAGTATAGTATACTATTTTATTTAAGGATTTAATTAATACTTTTTTATTATATAATTATTATATTTATAAATTATATAATATTGTAATTCTTTATTATTAATATATAATATATATATATAGTATCTATATATATTAATTATATATATATATATATTAATATATATATATATATATTAATATATATATAATATATATATTATATATATATTATATATATATATATATTAAATAAAATTTAAAAAAAAAAAATAATGTTATAAATATAAATATATATATATTATTATTTGATCAATTATATTGGAATATATATAGTATATATATATAATATAAATATATATATATATATATAATTAATAATATTATATAATATATATATTAATAATTTTTTTTTGCCAAGAAAAATAAAACAAATTATTCATGTATTATTTTTAATTACTCATTTTATTATTGAAAAATCTTTAAAAAATTTTATACAACTTTTTCTGCCATATTGTAATAATAAAAGTGTAAAAGACATCATTGGTTTTATTTAAGTTTGTATTGTGTAGTTATTGACGAGCTAAGATCTATATGTCTTTAGCATATCACCTCGTAATTACTATCACTTCAGTCACACTCACTACGTGAATGATGTGTTAAGTATAAGTTCGTGATCACCCCTATATATTATATTTTTATTTCAGTAGATATTAACTTATATAACACTACATAGATTATTTAAATAGTATGAGAAAATGATGATCACGATAGATCTTCTCTAAAATATTTTCAGGAGAGTACTTAGCTAGCGAATCCGTGTGTTACGGTTGTAAGAACTATATATTCAAGTAGTAAATCATGGAATACTATTTCAGTAAATGTTCATTCGATCATCTATTTAGTATATGACTAGTTGTAGTGTGAATAGTTTATCGAACAAGAACTATTATAGTAGTAATGCTGTTTAAATACACACAATACATTAAGAGGAGTTCTCACATACGCTTGAGAGAGTTCACTTCGAAAACTTATATTATTCATACTCATCTTTTAAAATGGTACAAGAATGCTTTGAAGCTTATCGATGGAGTTTTCCTTCATACTTGAGTGTTCACATTATCTTCCTATTTTGGTAGAACGCACTAATTCGATAATATAAAGGAGAGACGTATAGAATAATTTATTTATATGTGTGACATGTGTAGATATTTTTTGATATAGTATTCACTCATATTCGTGTATTTAACTACTATATGGTGCACTCGATAATATTCTCATGTCCCTTAACTATTCTAAATCGTTGTTCATCTAAATGAAAAGTAGCTTAATCTCTTTATAAAATTATTTTACTGTAATGTCATTAATATGTGAATTATATAATATAATGATACTCTATAAATTAAGTGTCATTTATTACTGAATATATTATATAAATTCATAACAAAAACTTTTTACACAGTTATTTAAAAGACCGTTTTAGTGATTATGATTATTTTTGCCTATTTATTAATATATTAAGAATCATTTCATTCTGAGTCTTTCATTGAGCTTGTTTCACTTCTTCACATGGCTGCTCATATATAATAATAATTAATCTATTTTTTTTTTATTATTTAGGTTATATTACAATATAGATAATGACTACTAACTTTTTTAAGTAATATTTAGCTTTATATATCTTTTACTCACTTCATTATGGTTTAGTTAACTAATAATATTTTACATATGAATGAGTATCTTTGGGATCTATTGTAGTTATAATAACTAATTGAGTATTCCATTGAAATATTATTTATATTTTAAATAAACTCTATCGATCGTTCCGATCTAATTTAAACTGAGACGATTCTAAAGATACTATTTTGCCTATTTTTTGCCCTTTTACTCTGAAGGACATAAAATCGACTCGTCAGCCGCTGCATTGCTACGGTGTACGCCTCATTACTCATGTGAGTAATATTATTATTATTATTCACCCTCTGCCTTCTATTACTCTCTCGATTATCCCACCTGGTCGCATTCTCACAGTCTCATCTCCACGTACTTCACCTCTTATTCCATTCCACTGGTTATTTTTATTGTTAGAGTATATTATATAGTATGAGTTGAGTCTTCAGTGTTATTCTTTCGTACTTTATGCGATTATTTGCATGATGTACTTAATACATTACTATAAGGCGTGAGAGTCATTGAAGTCTACATTACTCATCTCAGTGATTCCATTCATTTATTTGATCTATTCCTCAATTGAGTCATTATCTCTCGTTTATTTCCCATTATCATACCAGAGAGCTCATTCTATTTTCAATGTATGAGTGTTCGCTTCTCTGACCGTTCCCCATCATATTACTTCAGCTCACTATGAGCTCCTATCTATTATATTTTTTTGACCTTTAAGTTATATTTGTTTTTTAACTCCACCATGCGTTATTGGCCTGATAGGCAGTGTAATAATGTGAGTCACTCCAACATTCATTTTGTCATGTCCTGCCCACGGTGAGTCACTACCTTGTCCATCTGTGAGTTACTCATAAAATTATTATTATAATATTATTATTATTGTGTACAGTGTTAGAATTATCTCATTAGTCTTTATTTGAGCTCTACCTATTGACTCTCATTCCTTATTTGATTTTTTATTATCTCATCTCACTCTCATCTGACTTTATATTCTTCATCTCTCTCACACAACTCATATATCGTGAGGAAAGAATTTCACTAAATAAGAGTTATTTGAATATGTTAAATGGCGAGTTATAAGGAAGGAGTACAGTAAGCAAAAAGTATCGATTTTGATTGCTAGGTGTGGGTTATCTGAGAGAATCGTAAGGAATCACTACGCCTGCCTTTATGGACCGATTATTTGGGCTCTAACGATGGACTGTGAATTCCTTCGTAGCACACACGAGGAGTGCCATGTTTTTGCTCTACTACTCTTGGAGTTCCGAGAGCTTCCTTCTAGGAAAGGTCAAAACCGTGCTAGTGTGGGTAAATTTTAAGGCATAAGAAAACATTATATACCGTCTGACTACTGGATTTACTAGTGCGTAGGGATCGGTGTGTTTTAACAGGGGAGAGAGAACGGGTCCAGTAAAGTAAGCGATAACTCTTTAAATAACGAAGTCTCGTGTATTATTTGTCAGAGGAGCAAGAGGAGCTCCGCACTTGGAGGATGAATACCGTAAATTAAAGCTTAGATAAGTGCTGTTCAAGATTAAAAGATCAGTAATTAAATATACATTTCGTATATTAAATTTGGAGTGAGACCTCTAAGAATAGACCTGTCTCTCATCGGTACTCGAAATACTCACTCAGTAGATAAGATCGCGATCTGCTCTTTCATCTGCATATCTCTATTGATTACCTACGGTGAGCGAAGGATAGAAGAGTGGTCGTGAAGTATATATAGATGCTTGCAATGGAGATTGATTGGTGTGCATTCGCTTGTATACCAGTGGCAGTATCAGAAGAGAGTATTATAAGATTGTATAAAACTTCTAACGTGTGAGTGAGTAGTTAAGAAGCAGTAATGAGTCTAAACGAGTTACTGAATATTTTATTGTACCTATTCAGAAGTAATAAAGGGCAATAAAATATATAGGTATCACAAAATAAGTAATCTATTTTAAGCTCATAAATCGTCCTGATCAGGTATTAATTTAAAAAATTTCGGAATCTCATAGTTTTACACAATGCCCAAAGTCTCTGTAAAATTGTAACTAACCAGTGGGTATTAGCTAATTCATAACCTGCCCTTGCTATTTAGTTTAAAACCCATATGAATAAATAAAAATAAGTATTTAATTATATATGAGCAGCCAATGTTGAAACAGTACAAACATACGGTCCAACACGAGGTCACTGAGGAAATGAACTCTAGATAATTAATATGATTACTTATATAATTATTATAATTACTTAGTATATATTCTGTAATCTTACAACAGAACTCTCACTTACGAATAGAGATCACTAATATTTAGGATTCTATTTTTAACCCCAATTTTGACGCCATACTATAGAATAAATATTTATTAATAATGCTTTGCACTTTTCATTTAAGAACAAACGATTTAGAAAGTTTAAGTCTATACATGTGATAATAAATTTAATATACAAATAATATATTATTATATGGCAAAATAAATTTTCAAGCAATAAATTGGTTTTGCTATCCATCTGGCTAAATGAAATGTTCCTTCTCTACTTTCTTTTTAAATACTTAAAAGTTTTTTATTGATTTTATCTAACTTATAATAATAGTTTTCTTATCATGAGAGCTCTTCGGTGACATAAAACTGAGTGTTCCACTGGTCATCATATACTCATCACTCATCCAATCAGTGATCATCACAGTACAAAATATTTAATTGGTACGAAATTTCATATTTTCACACGAGATAGTACTGTAGTACATATAATTCCTATTTCTATCTATATTAACTTTAAAACTCTCAAATCGAACGTGTTCAAGACATGCAACATTTTATTTAAATAAGGTCAATTATTTTAATTCCTCATAAATACAGAGTATTAATTAAAGTTATTAATCCACCTACGATGATAATTAAATCACGGAACTCGAGAACTACCTAACCACATCACGTTTTATATGCAGTATAGGGATGTAATTTAGTACTATATAATGAGTCATAATAAGCTCTCTTCGTTCAAATATAAATCTAACTAACAATACAAACTTAAATACAATCATCAATATATTATGACTTTCTTATACCACTTTTATTATGGACAAGTTATATGTTGGCAGAGAGAAAGTTGTTAATATCAAAAATTAATTTACATATAAGATTTTTTATCTGTAATTTAGTTGTAAATGTACTAAAATTAAACATGAAATTTGTTTTTTTTTATTTTACCAAAAATAAATTATATATAAATATATTATTCATATTATATCTATATAAATTAAGTAGTATATATGCATATATATATATATATATATATATTGGACAATTTCAATCAAAATTAAATATTATTCTCACCATTAATATATTTAGGTATTATAAGTACTTATAATTATTATAGTGAATATTAAGTTATGTATTAATATATTACTTTAATAGGTGGTTATAGTTAAGAGTTTAGGTATAAGTATTAGTATTATAGTATATTATATGGATATTAGATTGGGTTATATAGTATTAACCCAAATTATTAATGTTATTATATAATATCCAAATATAAATTATTATATATATATAAGTGATTTAACATTATTAATATTATATATTTAGATTTTCGTCATCCTTGGAGTCAACCCTTATTAATTAATTGACTTATATATATTACTATATATATATATAATTATATATAATATATATATAATTAATATATATGATATTAAAAAATCTATATATATATATATATATATATATATATTATAAATTAATTATAATATATATATATATATATATATATATATATATTAATTAATATAATATGAATAATATATATATTATATATAATATATATAATATATATATATTATATATATATATAATATATATAATATATATAATATATTATGTATATATATAATGAATTTAGAAATATAGAAATTGAGAATAATGTTAGTACTGCACACGACTTTTTAATTAATTACGTCTACTAAGCTAGCTGTATTTAACATAGTTTTGCTCTTATAGTACCGTGTGGTTTTCTAGTCGATAGTAGGATACCTATCGCTCAGAGCACTAATGCTATTGAAGTTGAGTAATGTTGAGAAAGTAGTGTTATGAGAGAATGAGTACTTCATCATCGCCGCAGCTACAAACTAGCGGACGGTGGTCGGCGTCTAAAGCAACATACCTCAAAAACGATAAAACACTAAAATATATTTATAGTAATAAATTATACTATTTAAATATCACAGTTACAATACTCACCTACCTCCATATATACCAGTACTATCCCTATAGCCTAACGTATTGATGGAGATATCCTCATCTCATTACTCCCATATATAATCCTCCTCACATTAATATATATATCAAGTGACACCCAGTACCCCGCAAACGATATAGGGATTCCCCATCCTATACCGCCCTCCCTATCAAGTGCCACATAGTTTAGGAATGTAATGTGAATCAGCCATCGCCATACCACAGTACATAATATATATTTTTATATGATATCGGTAATATATCACAAAAAATGAGTCACTACAATGTAGGTAGTATACTTTCTGTCTTAGCCTTCGGATGTTTGTGAGAGGTTAATTTTTTCACTCAACTCTTAAATTTACCATATCAAGAACGTTAAACCATATACGACAATCTATGCTGATTAATTTGAATAATATCATATATATATAATATAATAATTAAATAATTAATAATAATAATAATAATATAAAAAAAAACTGGGCCAAGTCCGACCCGGTTCATTTGCAATGTTCTCGTCATTTATTATCATTATTTTCCTAATACAATTTTTTTGTTTAGTATGTTCAATAACAAATATTTCATTCTCTTGCATTGCGCTATCGTTTTCATTTGCGAATTATGGTACCAGATGGAATTATTATGAGTATTAGATGCGAGAGTAGTATTACGAGAGTAATCTCTTCCAATAGCTGATGACCGTCGACGAAGGATGGATGAAGATGAGGTACAAATTACTCAATATGGAAAGTACCAACAGTTCTTTATTATACTTGGGACACTCGATGTAATGCAAATAGTTCCTGATGTAGCAGAGACTAATTTTTGTCGTAGTAAGCAGTTTTTGAAGGAGCAATTGCACTGGCAGCGCTTGAAGACTGGGATGATGGAGTCCCGTTATTCAAGCTCATTTTTTGTTGGTCTTTATATATATGTGAGTAGCCTAATATAATTAAAATAAAACTTTTCAACGATCTTGCGGACGTGAGCCACGGCTTTCGCATTGATCTCCTTCGCTTCTTTGTACTCGGTTACATTCGTATATTCTATAGTAACTATTATATCGGTTATATTTAATATAATTATCTAAATATAAATAAATAAGGAGGGGATATGATCACTTGGCTCATTATATTGAGAATGTTTGAATTACCCTAACATACTAAAACGAAATCTTCTCTCAATCTACTGAAACGAAATTAAGTATAAAATCAACAAATAGAGTGAGTATATTTATACTGATCAAATAATGATAACATATAAATAGTAAATACTACTCAAAAATACTAAGTAGTAATAAAAAGTATTCGGAGTACATATATATTTATATCTATTATAATATTATAAGTTGAAAATTCGGACAAAGGCTAATTATTTTCGAGTTGATGGTTAGCATATTCATAAATAAAAAAAAAATTCAAGACAATTTAAATAATTTCTGCCAATAAAACTTCTCTCTCGCGGAAATGATTATACTGGAATTAGCCGAATTTAAACACACGCATATTAGTACAAATTATATACGAATATGCTGATAGGACAACTCCTACTACTCATCTAACTATATATCGTATTATCATATAGTGAGTAAATTCAATACTTTATAGGATGGATTTAGTGAGAACTCACTGAATTATATTTACTAATGATTGATAAGAAACACCCATTATAAAATATGATATGGAATAAGAAATTATTATTTTATTCATTCTATAGTTATAGTTTAAAGTAACTAATGCTATCTTAATTATGTATTAAATTTCTTATAAGAATTACCTGTTGAATTATGTATTTACATTGTATATTAATACTCAAAGATTATTACTACTCTTTAATATATTATTATATATTATTATTTATTATATAATTTATTTAATATTAATTTATTTAATTTAATATTATTAATTATTATATTATATATTAAGTATGATTTAATAATACTAATAATATATTTTTACATGATGATATATCGTACTAAATATAATTATATATCGTAATTTTACATATATCTATAGTGTGATATAAAAATTTTATTATTATTACTTATTGTATCTTATATTTATTATATACTTAAAAAATATTCGAAACAATAAGCTTATTATGTTTTACTTAAGCATAATGAATAATTATATATACATAAAATACTATTAGATACTATTGGATTTGTGAGGACTCAGTCCTTAATAATACAGACTTGAGTATACATGTCAAAACTATAATAGGTATAAAACATATATAACTGTGATATATAAAATAATTTTTTAAAAATATATCAATAAACTATAAATTAATATATTTTAAATACTCACTCACATATACTTATAGCAATATTATTATGTTCACTCACAGGTATTCCTACTAAAATTACCCTTAAGTAAAGTTTACTAAAAAATATTTAGCACTCATATAACAATCTTCAAATCTAATAATATTCAGACTATTAAAAATACATCCCAATCACAAGTGCTAGTAGTATATAGTTATGTTAGATAAAGTGTGAAATAAAACTGGAAACTTAGTCAAGACATACAAGAAAACGTAAGCGAAACTGGTAAGATTTGAAAGTACCTCAAGCTCAAGTTAGAGAAGTATATAGAATTTAGTATACTCACACTTTTAGAAATCGGCGGTCATTTTAATGCCAGAACAGGTCACAAAAAGATATAAGATTACTAGCAATATAGAGTGCAGTGATCAAAACTTCAGTTTATAATCACGCTCTTTCGAGTGATTATCCAGACATAGTAAAAATCAGTGAACACACTGGAGGATTTTTTTTTTATTGGAATGTATTAAGGAGTGAGAACCAAAAGATTTAAAAGTACACAGATCCTCGAGGAGGTGTAGGAATAAAAAGAGTAATCGAAAAACTGTAGATAGAAATCAATAATTCAAAAATCTGAAATCATTTTATCATCTCTCTAACCTTGGATACTCGAACAAGAATTAACAAATCTCAGCATTTGGAACTATAACTAATTGGAAGCAAATGCAGACATACAACTGTTGTTTGCCTTATAAAGCTGTAGTAAGCTCAACCAAATAATACAAAATAGAAAGTTATTTATAGAGGTAATTCTTACTAATAATAAGTGTTGTCATACATAAACGCTAAACTCACAATATAGAACTGGAGGTATCGGTAATCCTTTTTATTTTTTATCACACAAATAAAAGATTATCTGCGTATATACTCTTACCTCAACCATATTATTTAAAACATATATTGCTTGATAATTACCTTAAAAATTTTATAGTGAGATACAAAAATTATTTATTTATAAACTTTTCACTTACATATTATAAAAATCCAAGACAAGACAATTCACTATTTATATATACCATTTATAGATATATAATTATATATTTACAAAAGACCTATCATATTATATTTATGAATATAATATACGCTAAATAGTACTTATAATAACTACCTAGTGAGATATAACTGAGATATAATAATACTTTAAACAATTATATACATATATAAAAAACATATTTAATATATATGAAAAAAGAGTAATATTTAAAAAAATTAAAAAATTTTCATAAAAAACTTTTGTTTTCATATGTAATTTGCTATGTATAAGCTTGAAAATTTATATTTTTAATTAAAAGTTAAGAATAAAAAATATATATATAATAATAATATATTATTAATATATTATATTTATAAAATAATCTATTTATAGTGATAATAGCTATAATAAGCATTACTTATTTTAACTTACATATCTTATTCTATTTATATATATATTAAAAATTTGACTACAAACCCGTTGTCAATAAAGGAAATATTCTATCATCCGAAAGAATATTACTGAGTAACAATTAACCATTTGGATTCAATATACATTGCACTCTGTCACAATTATGCAGCATGGCTTTATTTATCGCCCTACGACAGTCATAATGAGAATCCATTATCCAAAATATACAAGGTCGCGTCCAATGTTATGAAATGTTTATAATAATTATAGAGTAAGTATTAGACTTATTTATTACGAGAATTGCATCTTAAAAACAATAATACACTCATTCAGAATATCCAAATATAAATAAAGATTTTTAATTTATAAATATATATTGTGAGACATATACACTCTATTCTTGCTATTTCTTCTTTCAATAACATAGAATTTGACTCCTCAGCTTGGAGATCAAAAAAATGTATTCTTCCTTTGTATTATTGTGTTAATAGCTTTAGATAAGTTTTAATGAAAATCAAATCACAAATTAGATTACAATTTATCAATTAATAATAAATATAAATATTATTATAATAATATCATATTAAATAATTAATTAATTATAATAATAAAATATAATATATTAAATAATATATATAATAATATATAATAATTAATAAAATTATATATATAATAATTAATATATATTGATAACAAGTAAAATATATATATTTGCGGTTCAATGAAAAAAATGTATATAAATAGATTTATATAATTTATAAATGAATTAAGAGCACGTTAAAAATTTATGTTTTTATTATATATTTTTTATTTTATAATTAATTATATTATTATTTTTTTTAAAAATAAAAATACATTCGGTATAATAAACTATAATCTTAATTGATATCATATGTTTATTATTTATTATACATTATTAATAATAATTTTTATATTTATATAATTAAATTTATATATTATTATATATATTTCCCATTATATTATAACATATAAATATAATAATATATAATAACACTAATAGAAAACAGATATATAATTATATAAATATATATATTATAATAATAATATAAATATATATATATATTATATGAATATATATAATGCTATTATCAATTAGGTGATATATAAATATTTGATACTGATTTAAATGTAATGAATTATAATTATATATATCTTTTCAATAATATAAATATTTCTAAATATAATAATAATATATATAATATATTTATATATTATAATATATATATATATATTTATATTAATTACATTAATTATATTATAATATAATATATATATATATTATTATAATAATATATATTAATATATTAATATAATATATATATATATATATATATTATATATATATATATATATATATATTGTATTATTTATATATTTATATACTATAGATAAATGTATTAAAATATATATATATATAATATATATATACTTAAATATAATACTATATATATAATTTATTAATATATATATATATATTAATTTAATATTATATATTAATATATATTAATATGTTTTATATTAATATATTTTATATATTTATTATTAAATCTTAAAGTTAAGTAAAATGTTTAAAATAACACAAAAGTATTTTGAATGTTTTGAGCACGTCGCTTGTTATTAATCTTTTAAAAATACCTTGAGCCCTCACCCTCTTTTTGTTCGCAGTACAAGAAAGTGAATAAAAAAACTATTGGAACACTATATCTAGCATTTTAACAAAATCAAGGTATTAATAAAAAACTTATTTTAATAATATAAGTTATATTATATATAATATATATAATATATAATAATAATATATATATATTAATATTATATATATATAATATATATATTATTTAATATATTAATATTAATATATATTATATATTAACTATATATATATATATATAATATATATATTATATATATTAATATAATATATATGTATTAATATTATATATATAATTATAATAATTATAATTAATAATTAATATTAATAGATTATATATAGAGTAATATAAATTAAATATAATATATATTATAATATAATATAATATAATAATAATCCTTCAATGCTTTAATACCAACTTATTTGAGAACTACATATTGATATGCTCAGTAATATCAATGGCACTTATATATATAATACACCTATAGAGTGATAATATCACTAGAAATGTAGTATGATAATAGAATTTAATGACGCATGATCGAATAAAAGTTAATAGATATACCATAGCCTTAATCCATATAAGAGCACCCTCATTTATAATCAATATATAATCACCTTATTTTAGAGTGAGTAAATCATGTCGGTCAGTAAAAATATACACCCTAGAGCTCATTTTATAGTGACTCACGCGACCGAACCCTATTCACACTAAATGAGCTTCACCGTGATCAACTTAGGGTTCTAATCCTTGGTCACTCAATAGTGATAAGGGCCAACCCACTATACTCACTTAACATAAACTCAATATACCGCCATATTAATTACACTCCTATTTATAAATAACAAACCTTTTTACTTTCTTCACGAGCCTCTGCCATCAACTCGACAATTATTATCTTTCTCACTAAGGTATCATTCACTTATAACTTAGACTACAATACATCTTTATCACTATCGGTCTCCAATCACGGATCGATTTACAAAAGGTCACACTCACTCATATCACACTATAATTACGTCGCTATATTTGTAAACACCTAACTCTACTCTATAATCTATATATATACCATTACCTTTACCTTCTCGCCCCCTAAACGCATCTCTAACTGTTAAATACTATTATAAATTTTATATTTCTCCCATGCTAATTATTACTCCTTTCTTCAACACCACACAACTCTCTAATTATGATTCATTCCCATTTTAATCTAAAATATCTTTTCATATACCTATTAACTAACGATACCTACTAAAGAATGTCCATTATATAACTGAACACATTTATTATACTTTAGTATCTATCATACTATATTCTTAATTATCTCCATATTGACCATAAACTTCCCACTACTAAAAATTAAACTCAACTCACTGAGTATAATCAAATCAATAATATCATACTCAATATAAAAACCTTATAGCAGCATTATACATCTCAAGACTACTCAGTCCCCTTCATCCATACATCAATATTAAATATGTTCATAATCCACTACTTCCCTGTGCCAATTTCAACTCATAAATACCGTTCACATCGTCCCTTTTTGCAATATCATCAATCATATCCTCTAAATATTAATTAAATCAATTTAGAACATATTTATGTTACCACCGCTCACTGAATCAAATATAACATCACTATCACTCCGTGAGAGGACCTTACTCTATCCTCACAAACCATAACCTTTAGCTATTTTTATATCTTAAAAGTATTATCCTTTCTAAATCATACAACCTTTTATACACACTCAATCATATACTTGCATAAATTATCTCATCTACTACCAATTCATCTCATAGCAAACTCATTTAGATTTACGCCCACACAGAACAAATCATTTATCAGTCAATAATAATAGAGTAGGTATATATATATAGTATATCAATTACAGCAGAACTTTAAATGACACTAGAAATACTTTACTTTCGTCATATCCTGCCTATACCTATAAAGAAATATATATAGCAAACTATATATATATATTATATATATATATATTTATATATATATGTATTTCCTCATTTATGTTCATATTTAATATAATATATATATATAATTATTATATATATATATACCCACCTCTAATTCTATTTCATAACTCACCATCCATATTAGCATATATTGAGAGATAATTATAATACACTAGGAGATAGAAATAAATAAACTAACATCCCTTCTCACCCTATCAATCTAATAATCACTATTAATTATTAAAATCAATTACTTATATTACTGAGACTACTCTATATTTAAGCTTGAAACAACAGTACAATCCTTTGAAATAAATTTATATTATTTTATTCATTCGTTTTTAATTTGAAAAGTCGTTAATGAGCATTCAAAAATTGGAGAGAGATACTTGTCTAACCCTGCCATAGAGCTTTCCCTATTAATCCTATCCATACGCCTGTTTTGCAAATCCATAAATCTAAATGCTTTTTTTTCTTCTCTCTCATTTTCTCAATCATTTGTTTCAATGTAAAGATTTGATCCACAGGTCCTCTACCACTTTCTAAACGCACCTTGTTCCAATCAGTCCTTCAGTCACTCGAGCAACTCTTTTCGACCAAAATACCAAATATATCTTCCCCAACAATCAATAAACTATGTAGAGGAGAGAAGAACGCTGGGACCGCATAATTAGGTACTTTACTGCATCTCCTCCAATCCTCGGACTATACCCTAAATAAACGCTTTGTTACACAACTTTCAAATCCAATCAATCACCATCTCGCCTCCGTTCTTGATTTTACAAGTAATTTCATCTATACCTGCAGATTTACCATTCTTCAACTTTCTCACTCTACCCATTACCTCCCCCTTACTAAATGACCTAAACCCAAAAATACCTATTCCTTCTTGCGACATCAAACCCACACACCCACACACATTCACCTCTTCATTTACTGCCAATGTGTTAGGCAGATTTTTCGAAGTGTTTCCCTCCACACTCCCTCATATCCTATTCATCAGTTACAAAAGCACCATCCCTATTCATTATTCTAAGCAGATTCCCCTTATTCTCATTCTTAACCTTTTGCGTTTCCTATTCTCTTGTAAGTCCCTATTCATCCTCCTTCCAAACTATTCATTTACCTCTTTTTTTTCCTCCTACGTATGCTCTTTTAGTATTCCTTTTTTCCTCCATAAATAATTCCAAACATCTTTCTTTTGAAACCTCATTATTGGCTTTTTAAGTACATTCAACCACGCTTCTTTTTTACTTTTAATCATTTGCATCACCTCTTCATTCCACCACTCACTGTTAACATTCCTACTTCCTACTTTAGCACATCCACATACTTCTTTTGCACTACTAACAAACTGCTTCCTTCATTTGCTTCCAGATTTGTTCAGTTTTAACTTGTTCACATTCAACTGATTTACTTGCAAGCGCTCTTAAATACTTATCCTTACTACCTAGTTCACATAACTTATCACTCTTAATTCTACCCACTCCCTTCTTTATCACCTTCCTCTCCATCCAAGCCCTCACTAACCTAATTTTAAATGAAACTTCATAATGATCCGATATTTCCATTCCTGACTCCCTCAGATTTAACATCCAACACACACTTCAACATCTCCCTCTTCACCAACACAAAATCAATCATATTTTTCATTTTGATACCATCTCTGCCTCCACCAACTCTAGCGTACTTCTGAATACTCTTGTGTAAAGCAAAGTATTACTTACGGACATCACATACCTCTCTCCTCACAGAAATCAATCACTTCTCTACCATTCTCATTCTCCCGACACCCAGAAGCCACCTGTTATACCATCCCTTTATTGATCACCTATCCAACCATTTAGGTCACCTAACACAATCAATCTGAAGCTCCTACTCACCCCATCCAAGCATCATTCCAGATTATCCCAGAAAATCGCACTCACTTCAACATTATCCCTCAGATGGACCATATGCCACAAGCACACATACCATGACCTTTTGAAACTTAAATTTAATGTCATTGTAATTCAGACTCACCCCACAAAATCTAAACATAGCTCTGTACCACAAGCCATTCATCAGAATTGCAAGTCCTTCTCTCCCACTCTCATTAGTTTCCACATCAGCACATACACATATCACACAACAATACTCATTTTGACAGTTTCCTTTCATCTTTTGACAAAGTATATATATATAATATATATATAATATATATATCTATATATATATTTAATATATATATTATAATATATATATATATATATATAATTATATATATATATATATATATACATATATATAATATATATATATATATAATATATATATTACGTTTTCTTTATTGCATGAAAGAGTTTCTGCCCTTCGACAGTTCCTCCCAATTCCATTGCTTGCAGTAATTTTGCCTTTTCTTCTATGCTCTTCTTCACTCTATTTGAAAGCTAAAAACATTATAAATAATGAGAAACAATTATCAATTATAATTAATACGACTTCTACTACTACTAACAAATTTTATAATATTTTTTGTTTCATATCAAAAAAATACTAAGTATGTGCCATACTATATATGACTAAAGAAATTAAAAGTACAAATAAATTAATATTCTAAAAGAGACATCTTGCAACTTAAAAATACCTAATAATAATAATAATAATAATAAATAATAATAATAATAATAATAATAATAATAATAATAATAATAATAATAATAATAATAATAATAATAATAACACTCGTTGTAAAAAGGGACATCAAAAATATTTGAATATTTAATTAAATTTTTTATCAATCTTCCAAAACAAAATAAATCTTATTTATTTGATGACGTAAAGACAAAAACCTAGATTTACCTTATTTAAATTAAGAGAAGGCAAAGGAGGAAGTGTTGTTGATGGAGCTTCTCTAATGACTCTCACTTGTGAAGCAAATTGCAAATTTACAAAAATTACGTCACATGATGTTGCTTTCCCTGATGTTGAGGTGGTTTCTAATATAATGAATTAAGGAGTTATCATGACTTACAGAATCCTATCATCTAATTACATTTTGCAAATACAAATTAAAAATATTGCTTATGAATTTAATATTACAGCATACTGTATAGCCATAAAAAAAAACAAAAACACATAGCTTATACAAATAGTACATACAATAGTATAGTGTTCAAAAATTTTGAATAAAAGGTTATGTTATTTCAAAAATTCAAACGATTTGACAAATTTCATGTTCTTAATTCAAATTAGTCTAACAATTTATAATTTTTTTTCTTTTCAAAACCGTATGAAGCTCTATGGATCATATGATAAGATACAGTAATTGATTAAATACCGAAATACTTTCAAATTATTGTATCTCATTAAAGATTTGGACTAAAAATAGCATTCAAACATTATTATATTTGTGAGGCCATTAATCAAAACCGCTCAGGTTTGGCCAGGAGGAATGATTAGGGGTAAGAAACCATTCAAGATTGTGACAATCCCAATACAGTCAATCCATATGAAGTAGTCCAATGCTGGTGATTTTAAAAATAATTTTCATTTTCTATGCTATTAAATTTATATGTTGACAATTCAAAACAACTAAAAAAATTTTATTTTATTTACAATGGTTATAAGAGAGTGGTCTTCTTAAGAACAGGTTTGCATACTATTAAAGATATTGCGGCAGGAGCTAACCCCAGTGCATCATTAAAAAGACGTATTGCTGATGTTTCAGACGAGATGTTGGATGATGTTAAGCACAAAATAAAACGCAAAATAGCAGGTCAAAGCGGAGGGCTTAAGAAATTCTCGTTCATATATTTTTGCTAACAATTTTGTAAATCAACGCACTGAAAATGACAATTTTTGATGTATAGAAAACATCTAAAACTTTTGAGGAAGTTAAAGCTTTATCAATGATACAATAAAATAAAATTTGGAACTTGATTTTTTCTAAAAAAATTGAAATTTTAAAACTAATCTTTGTGGGCACAATATCATAGAGAATTTGAAGTTACATGCCTTAAAGTGCCCTATTAGAAGTACCTGGATAATTATGGGTTTCATTAAATAAACACTCATCATATGGTTATATCGATACTACTGAAAAATTGGTCGTTTACAAAAAGTTAGCCCTTTCAGGGAAGGTTTCACAATTTCCAAAGTAAATTTTCAATAATTTATGTGAAAGTAAAATTTAAACAAAAAATCACTTTTATTTAATTATTTTAAAATAAAAAGCAAAAGGCATCATTTGGCGAGTTCCTAAAACTTCTATTTTGATCCATTATTCCTCTCTCCAACCCACTAATATTTTCAAGTACCATTTAGTGCCAAACTACCATACAATCATAAAAATAAGAACAAAGGAGACATGTTCTGGTAAATTTTTTAGACTATCCTTCTATCAAAAATTTCAAAAAGAAAAAAAATATATATTAGTTTTGTTTATTTTTGGAGGTTTTCTTTGTTTTTAATTTTTTTCCTTTTAAAACAAGAGAAAAATATAGATAAAGAAAAATGTTTGAAATTGAAGTTTGAGAACTTGCCAAACAATGACTTTTGCTTTTTATTTAATATAGATTGGATGAAAATTAATGAAATAATGTTGAAACTTTCTTTCAAAAATTAACCTCAAATTCCCATTGGAAATCGAAACCTTCCCCTGAAGGGATAAATTTTATTAGTAGGTACATTTTTCAGTGGTACCATGTAACCATTTTATGATTGTTTACATTTTAATGCAAATTATGCAGAAAAATATATATACATTACAAATAGTAATTATCTAATAGTAATACATAAAAATAGTGAATGTTTTTAAGACTTCTCTAATGCTGTGTCTCTTAAATGACTTGCATCTTAAACTTAAAGTTTTAAATGAAGTTACTACTTATAATAAAGTGCTTTAATATGTGTAAATTTCAGACTTTTATATATTTTCCCACCAGAGATATAGAGCTCTAAAATTGGCAATTTTTTAAATAAGTCATTTTTAAACACCCTATATAAACTTTTTTTTTTTTTTAAATAGATTAAACTACTATTATAGCTGTTAAATTCCCCAAAAATTTCAGCTGTCATTATATAAGACTACAACTATTACTTGTCCATAATAATCGATGACTAAAACAAATAAATAGTTGAAAATCAACTTACTTAACTGACCCCAATATCAAAAAGAAAATCCTATGGAGATCAAACTTTTTTTGTCCCATCATAAAGCAACAATTACTCCAAAGTACCATTACTAATACTCAACAAAGTCCATTGTGCATCAATCCCATTCTCCCAATACAAATTAAAATCCAAAATGATTAAATCTACAAATCAGACAAATTACACCATCCCAATATTATTCATATACTGTACTTTTTAAACCTATTTTTTAAGATTTTAACCAATTATTAGAAATCTCGTCTTGAAGCAAACCATTTCAAAAGTCAACAATAATATTTGTGACAAAATATAATAAACTCAAAACAAAATGCCGGTTTTTATACATGTAAAAAGTTTACGAGCCTGAATCACATCTCCTTCTGGAAATGGTAAGACTGTAAACCTAGTACTTGCAATGTCTTACAGTGTAAAATAGTAAACTATAAACTAAAAGAAGTAATAGTTCAAAAGGAAAACAAGATTTAGTAAATAAGACTGAAAACAATGTTGAGAAATACTTTACAATTCCAGCTAAAGAAAGAAAGACTGCTAGCATCACATTTACATCCATGATCTTAATTGAATAATGCTACATTTTTGTAGTAGAAAGAAAGAAAATGCTGTATCCAGGGTGTCATTTACCCGAATTTGCAAGAAAATGCTTGTCTGATCCACAGGTTCAATAGCCTATTAAGATGATGTTTGAAATGTCTACAATTTATTACCAAATCCAAAATTCCATCAGAGATAATGGAAATTGAACAAAATTCCTCAAGAAACTAGAATGTTTTCCCTTCTTTTATCAACTATTTCTCAGAAATTAGCTTTTCACCATGGAAAACGTTCCTGCTTTGACAACTTTCAAGTTATATTTCTAAATGCTTAATTATTACAAAAAGTTTCCATTTTTTTCTTTGCATTTTTACAATTAACTTACTAATGAAAAAATTTTCATAAAAAGTTCTTATTTATCGTAACTTAACAGCATGAACGCTGTGCCGGTATGTTAACATATCACAGAGAAAATATAAAAACTTTTCTGGAGTAATTTTTCTATAGTGTGAATAGGGTATAAATATCTTTAATGAGAGAATGCTTAGTTAAAGCAGGAATATCTTCTCCTTAAGCATTGATGATTAACTGACCTTTTCCCTTCCCTTGAAATTTGCACATGATGTACCTGAATTTATAGAACTGAACTGCTAAGTTAATTTCAGCATTTGTCCATACAGATACAGATGAATCAAATCGAGTGTTGGAACTGAATGCAAAGAATATAAATTAATTATTAAGGGATTAATTAATTTCCATTTGTACATATGGGCTATTAGAAATTTCAGTCAATATTTTCGTAGTTTTAGTTTACTTTATTAATATTTCATGCAAATATATTACAATTCTTATAAAATTTATATTTTCATACAATTCAAGGTATCATAACAATGTATAATACTTTGATTTACACTATTTTAATAGTTACTTTGATTTTTTATCTTTCAATATATTCTTTCTTTGCACTTTTAAAATAATATTTTATAAAAGGTTTTTTTTTATTAAATTTCCTATAAATCTCATCTCTGTCTCTCTCGATAATTATGCTTAAATTCACTTCCATTAAATTTCTAACCAGAAAAAATTTTTCTTTAATTTAGAAACAGCGAGATGGACAACTTTAGCGATGACTGGAGGCTCTGATGGAGTCAATAAGTGGATAAAAATAGGCATTTAATGCAGCATGTGGGTGGGACTTGATTTAGAATGATATCCTGAGTGGAGCATGTCAGACTCTGGCCTGTCAGGTCAGCATCTAAACTTCCACATGAATTTCAGAAGGGTTATTGGTGTGTGTATGTGCTCTCTAATGAAAATATTGGGAAGTGGAGTTGGGAGTGAATTTAAGATTGAGTAGTATACGGATGATGTAATTTTTTTTTTTAAGTATAGGGGTCAGTGTTTAACAGTGAAAAGGTTAGTCAGGAGTCATGGTTTTACTATTATAGAAAGGTGCCCAGAATATCAAGATAGTTTATTAAGGAGTATTTTTTTTATTCTGATTGCAGGTGCATGATTGGGGTACTAGGGAGGCAATGTTATTGCTCTTAATATTCTCAAAGAGAGGCCTTCCAAAAACGAAATATTCCACTTTAAAATATTTAAGTATAGTAATTCAAAATTTCAAAAAGTATAGATATAACAATAACAAACAACATTAACTTTTTATAAAATAAAAGTATATATAGTTAAAAAAAAAAATAACCAGACGAAATAAATTATTCAAAAATAAAATGTAAGGTGTTTTCTTGACACTTGTCGGTCACCCCCTGATATTTCGAACGCACCCAAAAGTACATTCATGGTTTTTTTCTAAATTAAATCATGAAATACAACATTTCTAACATTAATTTAAATTTATATTCTCCTTCCCAAAAGCACCCATCTTTTGGTTAAGAGCATAACTTTTGGAAATACGTATTCTTGGCTCTAATTTCCGCTACCTTTTCTTTTTACTATCCTATTATAACCAACTACTGTCTCTTTAATTCTTGTTTTGACTCTAATCGCATTTTTTTTGGCTTAACAAGCCTCCATTTTGTCATTTATTATAATTTTCATTTACGTGAAAACCTTCTTTGGTTACACATTTCTATTTTTATTTGCAAACTGGTACTGTTTAATATAATTTCTGTACTTATTCTTCTTACGTCTCTTGCTCTTCTGTAATTTTTTTAAACTGTAATTAAACAAAACAATGAATGATTCAAAACCCTCTTTTAATGAAGAAAGTGGGAATGTATGGGAGTGTTGAAGAAACTCAACAAGTGTCCCATTCTGAGTTGTCAGGGGTATTGGATGGCATTACAATAACAAGCTTAGTACCCACCATGACCTTTACATCCTCAACTTATACGAGCATACCTCATATGAGTTTACCATTATCAATCTATCCTGTCCAACCAGTCGTATCCCTCTCTCAGTATCAATTAGCAATGCCACCACTCACTTTGAATCAATGATCAACTGCCTTTTACCAACCTCAAACAATCTACTAAACCCACCTGGTATACCAACCGCTACCACAACCAAACTAACCAGGGTCAAATCAACAACCTTCCCAAGCATTGGATGACTCATTTGTTAAGAGAATTGTTAAGAGAATTGGTTCATCGAAATCAACAGATGTTGTTAACACTTACCCAATTACTACAAACCATGATGAATCAGCAAAATCCAAGTAAATGATTCCAGTAGGGAAGTATTGTCTGGAAAATGGAGAACCTTTCCCACAATTTCTAAATTGATTTGAAGAATATGCTCGCTCAAATTACCCTCGTTCTACCATGAATGGATGGAGAACATATTTGGGATTACATCTAGAAGGAGATATCAAGCGAGTGTATGATGTTTTAATAAAGATCAATGCAAGTTACACTACTATAAAGAATTGACCGAGTGGTTTGGTGAATATCTACAAAAGTAAACGAAGAGTGACCTAAGTACCTTTAATGCAGCATAGATCCTGCCCACAGAGACTATAGGAAGGTTGAAGGTTGAAGGGGCTGGCAGAGAGAGCATTTCCTGGCTCTGATGTGAAGACCATGAAAGTATTAGGGAAAAACTTATTATCAGCTTACCTGTTCAAGTTCAAGAGACAATTCCCTAATAATGGTCTGCAAGCTATCAATGAATGATTAAACACTTTCCTGGGATTGGTTGGTGAAACTAATAGATCAAAATTATACTAGAGTAACTCTACCAGAACAATATCCAGTGTCCAGCACAATCTAGTGTCCAGTTCAACTTCTGCCCACCATTCCAGTTTCACAACCTGATATAGATCTGACAAATTATCATTCTATTTCAACATCTACAACAGCACCTCTGGTAACTCAACAATTTTACAATCAGAATTAACATCACCACAGTTTGCTATAGCACCATCAGCTGCTTATACACTACCACCTACAAATGTGTATGCATCTGCACCTTCAAACTCATTATCTGGGTACTAACCATCATTAAGAACCTTACCCTGTTCCCTTTACCTCACTTTCGCATAAGCAGTGGAATGACCACCAAAACCACCACACACTTTTTCCAATCACCAACTCCAGAGAGACAGAGACAGCAACAATGGTTCAGATCTGTATCACAGTGCAACAATTGTAAGAAACCTGACCATGATGTCAGAGATTGCAGATCAAGGCCATATTGCTGATTCTGTGGAAAGAGAGAGGTCATATTCATTCACCACCACTCATGGGCAGAGTCCTATTCAAGGAGTGGGTGTTATAGGCCTCAAAAGTTCACCAACTAATGTAAATTATGCAGATTAGCACAGACGAAGGTGTTAAAGTAAGGGAGATTAAATTCAGCAAAAAACACAGATGTTAGAGAATTCCACAGAACAGAGGTGGTAGGAATGAAGCAAGTATCGCAGCAAACTAGCCTGGAGTTACCAATATCAACACAAATGCACAGATACAGCACCCAGTGTTATGAGGGTACCTTAATAGACATCCCGACCTTAGTGATAAGTTTTTCTCTGACGAAACGGACATGTTAGAGAGATCCATAATAGCCGGGTGAAACTCAGTAGCTCCCCAGATATGAGAGAAGTACTCCATATCAGAATGCAGAAATGAGGACCTTGTATACTGGGGTAAGTTGAGAAGGGAATAAAACAGACGACGTATCTAAGTAACAGACCTACCCATATGTGAATGAATGGAGGGGAGTCGAATCCACACCAGGACTGTATGATGGTGAAGGTTTCGAACATTGTTTTTTAAATGTTAAGGCAAGTATGATATAATAGTCCACAGGATGACAAGTGAGTACCGGTCAGAAAGAGGTAGGAATTTAGAAGGGTGGCCTAGAGAGGAGATTGTATAAAGCATGGTTTTAAAAGATGAGAGAGCTCAAAGGTTTAGACGACCCAACTGGAAATTCTATACAGATCAGCGATAATAAATCCAGAATCTGAACAAGATTTAAAGACAAGCAATTTAGAAGTTCAAACAGGGGAGTAGAATCGAGATTGTATTGACAGAATTGAAGTTTTCGAGTCAAATCGTCATTATGTGGTGATGGAGTAGTCTCTCAGCTGATCGCAGGTTGAAGATCATTACTGAAGAAGTAATAATAATGTAGGAGATAAGCAGAACCTCTGAGGAAACACTTATTGGCAAAAAAAAGAATTTCGCCTCATCAATAACAGCCGATATTGATATTTTATAAGAAAACTAGAACATAGGTTAAGCAAAGAGGAGAGGAACCCAAGGAGGGGAGCTTGGAGAGCAGCTGAACCGTTGTGTCATACCTGTCAAATCTTTGGATTTTTTTCAAGCACCACAGTGCAATCTCCCCGTTAGTTCTATAGGGCGAATAAAACCAAAATCGTATATAGTGAAGTATATCGCCAGTTAGACTTGAGCCACCGAAACGCCGTCCTGGCAGAGAGTGAATGAGATTCCAGTTGATCAAGAAATGAGTGTTGAGCTATAGGGCAATAGTTAAAAGATAGATGGCGCTTCCTTTTTTCGAGATACGGTTGGACATGGCGTCGCTTCCACACGAGGGAAAGTGTTAGTGATTGAAACATAAGAGAATACTAGTTGAACGAGGGGAGGGTCAGCAAGGAAGCACACCCTATCAAAATTCGAGGAGGAATGCCACTCGTGGCCACCCCGCCTCCTAACTTGCATAGATTTCAGGAGCCCATGCCCTAATCAAATGTAATCACAGGCAAAGTCATAGGATACCTGAAAGAGAAAAAGAGGAGGCAAGAGAAGTGGCTATGCCAAAATCATCCAGGGTTGAGTTATGGGTAAATAGGAGGCCAAAGTAAGATTGGCGGCTTTTAGTTGAAGAATTAGCAACAGAAAACCATCGCAGATGGAATAGAGGAAGGAAAGGCGTCAGATCTCACAAACAATGCTCAGGAGAGTATCTTTTGGCAAGAGTCCAGAGAAATTCTGTCAGTAGAACCATATATACCTTATATATATATTATATAATATATATATATAATTATATATAATAATTATATATACTATTATAATTATATATAAATAATATATATATATATATATAAATATATTAGGGATGTACCGTATCTACCATAAAGAGGCCGATACCGATACTGATACCGATACTCTCTAGTTTTTTTTAGTGTGCAGAGTACCGATACGATAGCCTAATTTAAATACATACATCACAGTAATAAGATAGAACTTGTCACTGCTAGTGCACTCAAAGGATGCATTGCCCTGTACATGAACATACTTAGTCCATTTCGTTATTTCATATTTGGTTGTGCCAAGTATTATTTATTTTAAAATTAAAATATGACCTTTAGGAATAAACATTGCCCAAATATAATTTTTAATAACTTTCTTATGTTTGGTTTATTTAAAAAATATTCCATTTTCCATTTTTCAAATAATTGGAACCACAGTTTAGCTATTAGCTTTTATGTTTTAGCATGATCCAATTTTACAAGAGATGCTTTAATCTAGCTACATTAACTAAAGCATAAAATAATAAAGAAAAAACACTCAATTATAGCGAAAATTAAAGATAAAAAAAACGCCTATTGACTCAAACATGACATAACTAAAAACTCCCTTTAGATAGATTCATGTCAATCTCAAACTTCAAAATTCACTAAATTGTTGATGCACAAAACATTAAGTCTTTCAACTAGACTGGCAAGAGACTGTTGCCTTTTTGGTGTGTTTACATTCTACCTACCTATAAATACGCTCGTCTTCTCTCGATCTGATGAAGGTACTGATAATTATTTGCCGCCTGCAAGCACTGATAATATAGGAAACCTTGGCCCATTTTTTCATGTCACCGCATATAAGATTCTCTTCTGTAGGCAGCATCTCATCTTTTTCGTAGAGCTCATCTCCTCTTTCACCAGACTCAATTTAAATTTCCTTTGCTCCTTGATGACTGGTCTTCTTCAGTTTTACGATGAGGATTTCCCCTGTGTGATTCCTTTCGAAGGTGAATGAAATGTCAATGCATTTTCGGCCATGAACCTATCAAAGTCTAACATATCCAATTATCCTCATTCTTCGAGTAAGGCTTTATTTGCTGAAAAGGCCACCACGTCACTATCATCTGCTGTTGCCAGGTGCAGAATTAAGCGCGCTTCCACTTTCTGTCTCCTTTTTTTTTTTTTTTTTTTTTTTTTTGTGAAGCGAGCAGCTCCTCGGTTAGGCTATTTTTAATGCATCTTAGAATGTTCACCGCGCGAGGTGCCAACTTCTTGTGGGTTTCCAGCTAGCCTAAGGAATTCCGTTATTCAGAACCTTTTAATTTATTTATTTTTTACAGTTGGTACACACGCTCACTGGGCCAGAACCCTATTCCCGGAGTGGTGTTTTGAAACCGCTCAAAAATCATCTAATCCCAATTTAGCAGAGAGCACATGACGACAGCCCTTTTAAAGTGAGGGAAATTTAAATTGAGTAGTGAAACACGATGATATTCTGAGAAGAATTCCACAAGAACACGCACGGGTGGCAGGAAAGAAAGCAAAGAAGCACATGCATTCGAACCAGTCTGGAGTCTTACTAACAATCAAGCATCAGAAACTCACTGTGCCGCCACAGCAACCCTTGGCTACGAGTCGTCGTTAAAGGTGGTGTAACGCGAGATATTGTTCACCTCTGAGCACTTGCCTCTACATGTACATATGAATAGGATAAAGCCAACCAACATCGCGCCGCATAATTATTAAAGGGCCCATGTGAAGCTAGAAAGTACAGGATAAAACAGTTATAATAGTCTTTTTGGCTTTGACATCGACCCTATCCAAACAGCCGGATGATCAACCAGAGCCCCCCGACCCCCACAGATATGAGAGCATACTCCCTACAAGGGCGGATGAGACTCTTGTATGGGGAGTAACTGGAAGAGGAAAAAAGTTTCTAAACTCTAAACAAACTCCCAGTTTTCTTTGCAGGCCGCCCCTAGCAACCACTGTGATTCGAGGTTTTCAAAACACAGATTTTGTTTATGTTAAGGCCAGGATGTTTATATTGTCAACAGAAGACGAAAGAACCGTCGAAACATATAGGAAAGGTGTTTTAGAGATGAGATTTGTAGAAGTTGGGGTTTTAAAGAATTAATTCACGAAACTTGATAACACCAACCCTATTCTATCTCAGACAGCGAGAGTAGAACATCGTAAAGATCTAAGACGAGAGGTTATCTAGAAGTAAAAGAGGTGGAGCGAAATTGATATGAGAGTTGAAGAATAAGGGGTCAGGTCATCGACATGTAAAGTCATCGGCATTTGAGTGGATAGATTTAGATGTGCAGGTGAATGAAAGCTATTGATGAAAAGCAGGAATAAAGTAGGAGATAAACAAAACCCTGAGGAATACACACTATTAGACAGAAAAAGAAGAGTCGCCCACATCAACACAGCCAACATTGAGGCGATTTTGAAAGAAAAGCTTAGACATACGGTAACGCAAAGAAGAGAGGAAAACCCAAGATGAGGAGCTTGAGAGCAGTGACGGCATGTCATCCCGGGATTAATATGCTTTGGACTATTCAATCGCGCCGACCACATTACAAGTCTGCCCGTAGTTCCTAAGGGCGGTAAATCCAAAATCTGTTAAATAGGAAAGTATACTCGCCAGTAGATCTCGAGCACCGAAAGCCGTCCTCATATCAGAAATGAAATGAAAGAGATTCGATAATCTAAGAAGTGTAAGTTGAGAAAGGTTTCAAAAGATCTTAGAAGAATTACTGAGCTATATGGCGATAGTTTAGAAGGATCAGAACAGCATCCATTTTTTCGGAAAAGGTTGTAGACGACATACGCGCTCTTCTTAACTGAGGGAAAGTGATAGTATGAGGCATAAGAGAATATAGTGAACGAGGGGGGGTCAGCACGGGAAAGTCACACTTCCCTCAAAACTCGAGAGGAATGCCATCCCGGTGCCCAACCGCCTTCCTTACGTTCATATATTTCAGGAGCCACTTGCACCGATCAAATGAAATGACAGGTAAAGGCATAAGACATCCTGAGAGGAGAAAGAGGCAGGAAGTAATAACATCAGAAATTCGTCCAGGTTAATTAGAAGAAAACTAGGAAGGCCAAAGAGAGATTGGCCTTTTCAGTGGAGTATTAGCAACAGAGATTCATCCAGAGCGAATAAGAGAGGAAAGGATGATTTACAGAGTTGTTAGAGATGTTTTTTGCAAGGGGCGAGATATTTTTGTCGGTAGGAAGAAGCCAAAGAGTCAATCGCACTTTCGTTTAATATAAGTCCGCTTTGCTCGTCGAAGAGAATAGATCCCTGCAACGATTTCTGCTGAAATCAAAATTGCAAGAGTGATACAGAGGCATACCAATCGACCCAAAGCATGTGCTCCTAAGCCTGAGATGGCCAGGGAACAAGCACGACGAACCTGAATTTTGAGGGAGAAAAATGATTTAGTCAAGAAGGATAATCGAACCTGCCAATTCCCCATAACAATACAGTTCCCAACTTTATTCGCCGAACTGAAGCGTTTTAAATGAGTCAAAAGCAGTCACGTTCAATGTATAGTTAGGCGTAGACAAATGCCCAAAAAACCCGCCAATGCCCTCGCCCGATCAAGTGCCAAAAGAAAACCGCATAGGCAGGAATTGGAGATTGTTGGAGAGAAAGTATTCAAAATTAAGTGTCATATATCAGTTGCTGGTCAGATTACCTGATAGGACGGAAGTGTGTATTATGGAGAACGGACTAGTGGTAAACATAGTCAAGCTGGTTCAAGAAATCGTTGGTGACGATACGTGAATTTTAGGTTTATTTCAATCAGTTGGGCCTCCAGATCCGTTGAGAATATGAACTGATTCTGGGCTTCCTGCCAACTAAATCAGTACGAACACAGAGGAAAATCCCAACAATTCCAGTTTTGCTGTCCAGTTGCAAATCCTCCTAAATAGAGGTACCTCCCGGTTTTTTGGATGAGAAGAATATCAACAGTCTCGTAGAAATAGCAAGGTAACAAAAAAGGCATGAAAAATCTGTTCTGTTAGGAGAAAAGTAACAGAAGCATAAGAATATTGTAGGTAGAAAGGAGGAAAAGATCTTAAGCCACAGAAACATTGAAGTTAGAGATTCGAGATTCTCGAAAAGTGTTATAGGAATGTTTATATTTACATAGGCACATACTTCCCCCTTTCAGTCGGAAATTATAAATAAAAAGTTACAGTTGGATATTATTAAAGTCGGTTGAAGATAAAATTCTTATGCATTGGTCTCAGACAAGAGCATAACATTAGGTTTAGAGTTAAAGTGGTATTCCAGGATGCAGAGTTAGAGTGCAAACCATTGATGTTGGTAGACGTCAAAACAGAAAGCTCACGCCTGTGCATAATCTGCTATCCGCACAAGCACACGCAATCACAAAAAAAAAAAAAAACAAAAAAAAAAAAAAAAAAAAGAAAAACAGAAACAAATCGACAAAAAACAAAGGAGAAAATAAGAAAATTTATTTGTACGCTAAAACCTAAATTTAAAAACCGTATAAAACCCATTTACAGCAAATATCTAAAATATAATAATCCAGAACGTTAAAAACACTCACCACGTCACCAACGCTATCAACTCAACGAAATTGCGTAAAAAAAAAATTAATATTGATCAACTAAAAAATGTAGATAAATCTGTATAAATTTATAATAATGGCGTCCCAAATAGGTAAATTTTTACGCTAAAGACCAAGTTGTAGAATACGCTAAACAATGATAAGTTAAAAAGGAAATTCGACTGAAAAAAACATAAATTCGGTACTAGCTATCTATACTCCGAACTACATTTATTATGAATTAAAAGTTTCTCATAATTTTTCCACCAAAAAGTAAGTAAGAAGTATCGGCTAAGTAGCGGCCATTTTAACCGATAGACCGATAGCCGATCACCGATATCCATCAAAAT
>JABUQX010025912.1:0-5000 GCA_015478945.1 Trachelipus rathkii
GATAAAAAATGGTGCCTAAGCATAGTGATGAATTGTTTGCTTTGGCTTGTACATTAATTAAAGAGGATAGCGAATAATTTGGCCACTGATCTTGTATCCTCATAGTGGAAGCAATGATGAGGTAGCTATTACAGTTCGACATTTTAACGATTTTCACATGAGCGGTTTCAAACTTAAAAGTTGTCTCTTTATGTTGACCATATTCAGGATTTATTGCGCGCGTAATCTCATTCCTCTGACACTAATCACGCGATCGGACAAATGGTTTATCGCTCTCGTGGCATGCTTTTTTAAACTCAAATCAATTGGAAATAAATAAAAGGTAGCAATTTAATATCAAAGAACAGAAAAAAATAATTTTTTTATAACTTCTGTAATATAGTTCTGTGGAACTAACACTTGTGAATAATTATTAGATACAACAACTTATAAGAAGATTTCTTGTTTTTCAAACCAATAACACTTTTTTATTATTTTTAATGTGCTATTTTCTTCATCCATTGATAAAATATTTATGCAAGCATCGTTTGCTTGTTGTTCGCTAATTAATTTACAATCTATATGTTTTGTTTTCTAAACCTTTCAATAATCGCCTTGTAATTGCATTCACAAAGTTACATTCAAGAAACTCATTCCATACACTCCTGCTGCATAGCTGCTTCCTTTCCCTCTTTCTATTTCATTCATTATATTAGCGTGTGTGAGTAATTTTTTTCTATGAATAGTCTTTCATTTATAGTAAAACCTTTTCTACTTTCAGTAATTACTCCACATGTAGTTTCCGAAGTTCCTGATTGGCTGCTATATAATAATAAAATTGTTCGACAATGGCCGAGGTTTATGCGTGTTGCCTTAACCCAACCGTATTTTGTTTTATCACTTCGTGAGTGTCCGTTGGAGTGTTTAATACCATTTTCCTACTTCTTGAATATAGGCACTTTTCTCAGCTTCAATAATTTTTTAATTTTCACAAGCTGGTTTATAGGTTTTTAAATATTTTAGGATAACTCATTTATTTATTGGGTAATTAACTTCCTCGAAACATTGTAAGTACTTATTAAATTTAGTTTCTCACCTCTGTATTTTGAAGTACCGCACGATCGTCTAGATATGTGTAACAATTTCATGTGTCGGAAATGGCGATGTTCATGAAAAGTTGAACGGCAGATGATGAATTTAGGCACCTATATAAGCCAAACCCGTACATGAAAATATACCAAAGTTACTTGTAATGGGAAGTATTTATGTGAATTCTTTATGAATGGGGATTTGAATAATTGTTTGCATAAAGATTTAATTTGTTAAAGTAACGACTGCCCTGTAATGAAATAGAGTGTCTTGAATATTAGTAGGCCAAACCCATCTGTTTTTGCTTTCCGGTATAATTATCTAAAATCAGAAATCAAACGTATCTTGTTGCTTTTTTAAAAATCGATATGGTAAAGGCCCAAGTGAGGAGCTTGATTTCTCTTCGGAACTTCCGTGGCTACTTGTTGGTTCATTTCTGCCTTTGTTCGAGCGATAATTTTTGTGGAATTTTTGAGGCCCATTCTCACGGCCATCCACTCTAGCTTTGCTTTATAGGGAATGTTAGACGAGTCGTTTATATATTCGTTCTGCACAATATCTTTCTTGTTTGTTTTTTCCCAGTGCCTTTTGCTGAGTGGGTTTATGTATATTTCACTTCTTTCTCTTGTATCGAAAATATTGTCCCATTTTTCAATTGGCTTTTTTATATAGTAATTTTCGCTTTCATATGGATTTAAAAATAATTATTTGTATATATATATATTTATATCATTTAAAATAAAAGAAAGGCTAATTTGTAAGTGAAGATTAATTCAAGGTAGAGAGAGAGAGAGAGAGAGAGAGAGAGAGAGAGAGAGAGAGAGAAGAGATGAGAGAGAGAGAGAGAGAGAGACGATGAAGAGAAGAGAGAGAGAGAGGAAAGTTGAGAGAGAGGAGAGAGAGAGGAGAAAGGAGAGAGAGAAGAGAGAGAGGAGACGATGAGAGAGAGAGAGAGAGAGAGAGATGAGAGACAGCAAACAGACAGCACAAAATAGGCCGAGACGAGGAGAAGAAAGACGACGTGGAGAGAACGAGAGAAAGAATAAGTTTTAGGAAAGGGGCATTCCCATAATGAATCAGTTTAAAATTGCATTGCCCTGATTACTCACTTGAGTCATTCAATAAGTTACATTTAAAATTCAATCCTAATCTATAGTTTTAAAATTTAATTCCTGGCACATTTTCGTTATTTAAATTTGTAAAAATATAAATTTTTACAGTATTGGATATTTAATCCTATATCAATGTTATTACCTTTGATTATAGACTTTCATTTTTGAATCATTCAACTACTTATTTTAAAAGCCCATTGCAAGCACCAGTCTTTTTGAACGTCATCTACAAGGTAATATTATTACCTTCTGGAGTGCTACCAAGAATCTTCTTTGTTTTTTATGTCTATCACTTTGTGTTTTATTAAAAGCTTAGCATCCATATGATTTATTAAAACATTTTCAAGACCACCATTCCATTTGCTCTACTTCACACTAACCTCAATGGCAGTGTATCGTTAAACTGTATTGAAGCGATGGAATTAATCAGCGGATACTGTAGACGGCTTTGATTTATACAACCTAAATCAAAAAAAATTAAAAGATTGTCATGCTTGTAAAAACAGTTACTTGTACCAGAATCATTGGACCATTAATATATTTTCATCATTTAAAATTTACAATTATCATGTCTCGTAATTCCACTATCATTCCTTTTAATATTTCTACATTTAATTATTAAGTGGTTAAACCAGATAAGTAAAAAAGAGAATATCTATTTATTATTATTATTTCATTATTATATTATTATTTTATATTATTATTTTATTATTATTATTATTACTTATTATTATTATTATTATTATTATTATTATTATTATTATTATTATTGCATTATTATTATATATTATTATTATTATTATTATTATTATTATTATTATTATTATTATTATTATTCATTATTTTATTATTATTATATTATTATTATTATTATTATATTTAAATTATCTACCTGACTGCGAGGATTCAACATCCGTTTCTATACCCCATATGTGAATTCAACATTAGCTGCTCAGTTTCACTGAAGATATAATAAATGTATAGGGGACATTCGTCTGCATGTTCGAATATAAGCCTGGATGTATGCATCTTCCGGGTTTAGTAAACAGCTCGCTGCGTCGGGTTGATATAAGAGTTGTTGACATTTTTTCTCTTTCGACTCTCGCTTCTTCTTCTTTTCTTCTGTGCCCTTTTCAAGGAGGGGGCAGAAGATAAAACAAGAAAACCCACCCAATCCCTAGCTTAACGCAAATCTCTAGGTGGAGCGCAATCGTGGGCTTTTAAAGAGGGAAGATTAAATTACAGATGAAAAAACAGAAGAGGCAAGGAGTTCCCCCAGAACAGAAGTAGCTGGAAAGAAGAGGCACCACCGACGAACAAGTCTGGGGTTTTCAATACTCACGCAACATTCATGCGAGAGAAAGCACCCCTTGTGATACGAGCGACCGCAAGGGTAGTGGAAACGAGAGGTCAGGCTCCCCGAGCACTTGCCGCCAGTACTATAGAAAAGAGAGAGTGCGCCAACGTCCACGTCGCAAGGAGCTAGCAGGGTCAAGAGGAGTTGAAAGAGGGACAGTTATTAGTTCTCTTAGCTTTAGACTCAACCCTATCCAATGAAGGTGGAGATGGAGCCCCCCCCGATGTGGTGAGAACAGCTTCTCCATGCAAGGCGAATAGGGCCCTTATAAACTGGAGTAACTTTCTCAGGAAAAAAATTTCCCGCAACCCGAAACAGAACTCCCAGCTTTTTTGAGGCCACCTTAGCAACCATTGTAATATGAGGTTTCCAAGACAGTTTGTTGTTTATGTTGGACCAAGAATGTTTATGTTATTCACAGGTGAGACGTTAAAGCCGTCGAAGAAAATAGGAAAGTTGGAGGTGTTTTTGAGAGGGAAATATAAAGAAGTTGAGTTTTTAAGAGTTGAACTTTGCAAGGTTGAGGTGACCACACCGGGAAATCCCATCCAGATCGGCAATGTATCAAATGTATGTTGTCTCTGCTGATCACGTGAAATTTGGCACATATGTCCAGCAACTTTCGTGATCATTGCTGAGATCTTTGTGGGGAAAGCATCTCGGTTTGTGGCCTCGATTGCTTTTTGTTTGTCGTCGTTTTTCTTTCTAATATGAAACAACCGTATATGCGAGGGTTTGCCTATGTACCTTCCCCTTGTTGGAGAGTATTCATATACCTCCAATTTTCACCTCCTCGCTGAGGTGGGGGTTGCTCAATCTCCTTACAATAAAAGCTTTTGTGCAAACCATCTGCGACTCGTACACGCTTGTGTATTTCATTATCTTCGTCTAATGTATACAGACTCATTTGTAAAGCGGACGGTAATTCGGATAAGAAAAGGCCTTGGGCGAACTTTTCATTATTTTCTATTAGTAATTCAAAATTTCTATGATCCAAAACCTCTTTTACCTGTCCAATATATTGACTTCGCAACTCACTGCGGAGCATGCCTTTTTTGATGACCTCACTCACTCTCTGGAGGAACGCTGGCATGTACGTTTCTTTGACTCTATCCATAAATTTTTGATAATTGTCTTCAGGTAAAGGAAATTTGACGGTTGATACGATGTTTTTAGGCAAGATGGAGGCTAAGAGTCGGACTTTTTCTTTTACATCATTAACTCTATTCAATTTAAATACTGCATTGATTGCAACAAGCTATGACACTATGCCATAGGCATCGAAGGCAGGCAAGCTATTTGGCGGTAAGGAACTTGCTTTTTCTCTTTTATTTTTCAAAAATGATTTTGAAGTACTCGGCTTTAGTGCATGTAATTGTTCTTCCTCCGAAGTACAGAAGAACTCTCCCTCCCGGAGGGAGTGAGTGATTTTCTGAGGAAAGAGACTTCCTGGCTAGCCTAGT
>JABUQX010025912.1:10000-17500 GCA_015478945.1 Trachelipus rathkii
ATATATATAATATATATATATATATATATATATATAAATATATATATATACTAATGGAGAGAGAGAGAGGAAGAGAGAGAGAGAGAGAGCAGAGAGACGAGAAAGAGAGAGAGAGAGAGAGAAGGACGAGAGAGAGAGAGAGAGGAGAGGGACAGTTTCGTTTGCGGAACATTTCGAAGCATTTACACTTTAGACGTTTTTATATTTTGAAATTTATTTTTTATATTGTTATTATTATTATAATTTTAATTACTTTTAATTATTTTTATTTGAATTACTTTTATTATTTACGTATTTTAATTATTTTTATTTTATTTCTGTTATAAGGTCTCTCGTATTGAGAATCGCCACGTGAAACGAAATCTTTGAATTCGAACCGTAAAAAGCACGTGGAAGACCGTGCTATTATTGTTTATTCTCTTTGACTTCGAAAATTTTATTCATTTTATTTGAATTTATTTTATTCATTTTTATTTTAATTATTTTTATTATTTTATTTATTTTAATTAATTTGTTATTTTTAGTTATTTTATATTTATTTTTGGATTAGGCAATCTGTCCAGCGAGCTAACACTTGGCTTTTTTACGATACAAACCTTATGCGAATCTAAAAAGCGAGAGAGAGAGAAAGAGAGGAAAAAAAAAAACGAGACGTTCGAGAGAGAGAGATGAGAGAGATGGAGACTCTGAGAGAAGAGAGGAGAGTGAGAGAAGAGAGTGCTGAGAGGAGAGAGAGAGAGAGAGAGAAGAGAGAGGGAATATATATAATAGATATATATATATATGATTACTATATATATAATATATATATATATATATATATATATATATATTATACTATATATAATTACTATGTCTTAACCTTGTTTGACCATGATATTTCGACATTGACCTTGCCGTATACCCTATACCCAGCCTACACCTAGCCTAAACCTGCACCTAACCTGACCTTACCTAACATACCTACCTAACCTAACCTAACTAACCAAAACCTAACCTAACCTCCTAACCTAACCTAACCTAGCGTACACCTACACCTAGCCTACACCTATCCTACTCCTGCACCTAGCCTCCACCCCGCCTTGAGCTCATCCAGGTAACTGATGCCTAGCCTTTGGTAGGTATCTGCGCTAACATGAGGTCATGTAGGAACCTGACCTGTATGGATCTATCCTAACTTATTTCCATCCGTGCACACACACACACACACACACACACACACACTTATACTTATACACATACACACTTATACTTATATACACACACACACACACACACACACACATTCACTATGACACTTATACACACATTCACTATGACACTTATACACACATCCACTATGACACTTACATTTACCCATAGACACTTACATTTACACTTATACACAAACGGCCCAAAACACACAAACATACACACACCCACTTACACTTATACACACATTCACTATGACACTTACACTCACCATAGACACTTACACTTACATTTACACTTATACACATGTATAAACACACGACCAACCCTTTGGTCTTCCATGGGTCAATTTTAGCCCATCCTAATTTTAGGCACTTAAACATTTTTATTAAAAACATATACTTTACAGACCTTAAAGCAGTAAATCAGTAAATCAATAGAGGTGTTAACTAACACCTAGGGGGATTAGTATGCTTTTGTTTTACTGTTTTACTGCTTTAACTCATGTTTTACTGTTTTAACTTATATGTTTTACTGCTTTAACTCACATATTTATTAACATTACATACCTTAAAGCAGTAAATCAGTAAATCAATAGAGGTGTTACCTAACACCTAGGGGGATTAGTATGCTTTTGTTTAACTGTTACTGCTTTAACTCATGTTTTACTGCTTATAACTCGATGTTTTACTGTCTTTAACTTCATATGTTTTTTTACTGTTTTAACTCACACATATTTCATTAACATTACATACTTAAAGCAGGTAACATCAGTAAACTCAATAGAAGGTGTGACCATAACCACCAAGGGGGCGGGGTAGTATGCTTTTGTTTTACTGCCTTTTACTGCTTTAACTCATGTTTCTACTGCTTACACTTTACTGCTTTACTGCTCTTTAACTTTCTGCTTTTACTGCATTAACTTTCTGCTTTACTGCTTTTAACTTTCTGCTTTACTGCTTTAACTCATATATTTATTAACATTATGTTTTTTATTTTGTTTTAATACTTTTTATTTATTTTTTTATTATTTTTATTTATTTTTATTATTATTTTTATTATTTTTATTTTTTTATTTTTTTTTTTTTTTTTTACTTTTTTTTTTTTTTTTTATATTATTTAGAACACACAACACACACACACACACACACACACACACAACACACACAGTACACTTACACATTATACACACATTCACTATGACACTTATACACACATTCACTATGACACTTACATTTACCCATAGACACTTACATTTACACTATACACATGCGCACACACACACACATTCACTATGATACTTATACACACATTCACACTATGACACTTACATTTGTCCATAGGACACTTACATTTACACTTACACTCACACAAGATTTACTTACACTCACACAGATTTACTTACACTCACACAGATTTACTTACACTCACACACAGATTTACTCACACAGATTTACTTACACTTGCACACAGATTTACACACACACACACACACACACACACACACACACACGCACACTCACTTACACATATAACGTATAATTTATTAAAACATTTTATGTTTTAATTAAACACGTACATTTATATTACTCATTCAAATATAACTAAAATTATTTCAAAGTTTCTTAAAACTTCTATAATAAATCAATCATTATCTTTGAACAAAGAATTTATTATTAACTGTTAATACTTTTTGTTTATAAATTTTATAACTATCAAGTTTTAAAAACTTTACTAAAATTTTTGAAATTTTATTGAAAAACATATATTTTACGTACCTTAAAGCAATTAAATCAGTAAATCAGTAAGGCCAGCCCCTAGAACACCCCTCTACATCAAGCTATGCCACGTTTTGTTCTATTGACTTACTGCTTTACATCATCTTTAGCCATGTAATAAGTATAAATAACAAAATAAGTTCTTCTCTGCTAACATAAAATGTATTTTATAAAAATCAATCTAAGTTTTTATTTAAAAAATAACAATTAATCCCCTTCCTTTTTTATTATTCACTCGACGTGTTAACTAAAAATATTCAAAGTTTTTTAAATAATTGGGGTTTTCTTTATTATTATTATTATTATCTATGTACATTGACAATCCATAACGAGAAAACACAAACAACCCGCCCTCCTTACAGATACGAAACTGACCCCTCTCTGTAAAATGTGTGTTGAAATAACTACTCTAGGTCTAAATTTAGGATAATTAATCCTTTTTGTAACCCGATGGCGATTTAAGCCTAATATCCAGGGTCAAAATATATTTCCAAACTGAACCTTTTTCTGTAAAATGTGGTGCAATAACGACGTTAGGCCTAAATTTAGGCCTAATTAGGATAAGCTTTTTGTAGACGGGCTAATTTAATCCTAATACCAGGTCAAAAGGTAATTCCCGTATAGACAAGATCATTGTTATTATTATTTTTATAAATATATTTCAAACTGAAACATGCCGGATCGGTAAGATCCTTTAAGCAGGTAAAAAGGAAATGTTTTCCTTACTTGTGATTGGTCGGGGTAATCCTTATCTCTATATGAACTCGTATGTGATTGGTCGAGAATTATTTTATCGTCTTTGAAAATTAACAGTGTTCTTTAAACTGTATTTGGGGCAGGTGTGTGTGTTAATTATCTTTTAGACCCCAAACTCATTTTTTAAAATCATAGTCATTTAGCTGTTAAGCGGTGCCACAAGTTATCTGATTGTATTAAAAAAAAAAAAAAAAAAAAAAAAAAAAAAAAAAAAAATGTGTTTTATTTTTAACTAGTGCTTATCATCATTTATAATAAATACTTACATTGAGGAATAATTATTAATTTCACTAAAATAGATAATAGTTTTCCCATAGTTCATAAGCTAACCACCAGGGCTCAGCATGAGCCCCACCCGCAAGGCAGCCAACCCCGCACCCGATGGTGCGTCCCGCCGCGACCCCGCCCGCCGCGTGCGCCCGCAGGCGCAATATTTCCGCTTCCCGCCCGCCGCGTGCGGCCCGCAGGCGCAATATTTCCGCGCGAATGAAATATATGTAATATAATATATATATATATATATATATATATAATATTATATATATATAATATATATAAATATATATATATATATACTATAATATATAAATATATAATATATATATATATATATATAAGATATATATATATATATATATATATTATATATATTAATATATATATATATATATTATATATCATATAATATTATATATAATATATATATATAATATTTCGATTCGCGCGGAAATATTGCGCCTTGCGGGGCGCACGCGGCATGGGCGGAACGCTGCGACTACTGGTTCTGCGGCCGCGCACGCGGGCGGGGCGGGGACGCGGCGACGCACCTGCGGGTGCGAGTTGGCTGCCTTGCGCGTGGGCGGCTCATGCTGAGCCCTGTGTGGTTTAGCTTATGAACTAGTGAATTAATTATCTAATCTATTCTAGTGAAATTTAATAATTTATTCCTCAAATGTAAGTATTTATGATAAATATGATATACACTGAGTAAAAATAAACACTTTTAATACCAAATTCAGATAACTTGGCACCGCTTAACAGGCTAAAATTGACATCTATGATTTAAAATGAGTTTGGGTCTAAAAGATAATAAAAAACACCTGCTCAAATACAAGTTTAAAGACAAAGTTAATTTTCAAAAAGACGATAAAATAATAATTATCGACCAATCACATACGAGGTCATATAGGGATAAGGATACTCCGAACAATCACAAGTAAGGAAAACATTTCCTTTTTACCTGCTTAAAGATCTTTCCGATCCAGCATGTTTCAGTTTGAAATATATTTTATAAAAATAATAATAACAATGATTCTTGTCTATACGGGGAATACCTTTTGACCTGACTGGTATTAGGGATTAAATTAGCCCGTCTACAAAAAGGCTTATCCGAAATTTAGGCCTAAATTTAGGCGCCTAACGTAGTTATTGCAACACATTTTACAGTAAAATGTGTTGAAATATATTTTGACCTGGAATTAGGCTTAAATCGCCTCGGGTTACAAAAAGGATTTCCAAAATTTAGACCTAAAGTAGTTATTTCACACATTTTACAAGAGAGAAGAGAGCCGTCAGTTTTCGTATCTGTAAGGAGTCGGGATTGTGTGTTTTCTCGTTGAGGATGGTCAAATGTAACATAGAATAAAATTAATAATAAAGAAAACCCGAATTATTTTAAAAAAAACTTTGGAATTATTTTTAGTTAACATCGAGCTAATAATATAAATGTAAGTGAATAATTGCTTATTTTTAAATAAAACTAGAATGATTTTAATAAAATACAGGTTATGTTAGAGAGAAGAACCTATTTTGTTATTTTATACTTATACATGGCTAAAGATGATTGTTAAAGCAGTAAGTCAATAGAAAAAAACGTGGCATAGCTTGATGTGGAGGGGGTGCTAGGGGCCGGCCTTACGTGATTTACTGATTTATTGCTTTAGTGTATGTAATATATGTTTTTAATAAAAATTTCATAAAATTTAAGTAAAAAGTTATTTAAACTGATAGTAATAACAAATATTATAACAAAAGATATTAACAGATTAAATAATAAAATTCTTTGCTCAAAGAATAATGATTTGATATTATTAATAAGAAGTATTTAAAGAAAACCTTTGAAAATAATTTTAGTTATATTTGCAATGAGTAATATAAATGTACGATGTTTAATTAAAACATAAAATGTTTTAATAATTTTTAAAATATAATACATTATATGTGTAAGTGAGTGTGCGTGGGTAGTGAATATGTGTGTGTGCGTGGGTGTGTATGTGTAGTGGGTGTGAGTGTGATGTGTGATGTGTGTAAATACTAGTGTAGCAAGTTGTAAGTAATACTGATGATATGTAAGTAAATCTGTGGAGCATGAAGTAAAATCATGTAGTGAGATGATAAGTAAATCTTGTGTGAAGTGTAAGTTAAATCTGATCGTAGTGAGGTAACAGCTGTAAATGATAAATGTCCTATGGACAAATGTAAGAGTACCATAGTGAATGTGGATATAAGTATCATAGATAATGTAGTGATGATAGTGACACGACAAAAAGTGTGTTATAATGTTATAAGTGTAAATGTAAAGTGTCTATGGTAAAATGTAAGTTTGTTTTTTTTTTCCATAGTTTGGGGAATTTTTTTGTGTTTTCGTTTAATAAAGTTTTTTAGTTAATTTGTTTGTGTATATGTGTATGCGTATGGTTTATGTTTGATTGTTTTGAATGTCTTATTATTTGTTTCGTTGTGTGTGTGATGGTGATTCTTAAATAAATAAATAACAATAGGCATAAGTAAATAACACTAAAGTATAATAAAAAATAAAAATATCAGGATAAAAAAAAATGAAATATAAAGATAAACAATTTTTTATAAAAATTAAATAAAAATATTAAAACAAAATAAAAAACATAATGTTAATAAATATATGAGTTAAAGCAGTAAAGCAGAAAGTCAAAACAGTAAAGCGGAAAGTTAAAGCAGTAAAGCAGAAAGTTAAAGCAGTAAAGCAGAAAACTAATGCAGTAAAACATGAGTTAAAGCAGTTAAAGCAGCTAAAACAAAAGCAGACTATACTAATCCCCCCTTGGTGTAAGGTCACACCTCTATTGATTTACTGATTTACTGCTTTAAGGTATGTAATGTTACAATAAATATGTGAGTTAAAGCAGTAAAACATATGAGTTTAAAGCAGTTTAAAACATGAGTTTTAAAGCAGTAAAACAATGGAGTTAAAGCAGTAAAACAGTAAAACAAAAGCTTAATTAATCCCCCCTAGGTGTTAGGTTACCAACCTCTATTGATTTACTGATTTAACTGCTTTAAGGTATGTTAATATGCAATAAAGTAGTGAGTTAAAGCAGTAAAACATGAGTTAAAGCAGTAAAACATGAGTTAAAGCAGTAAAACAGTAAAACAAAAGCATACTAATCCCCTAGGTGGATAGTTAACACCTTACTGATTTACTGATTTTACTGCTTTAAGGTCTGTAAAGTATATGTTTTTAATAAAATGTTTAAAGTGCCTAAAATTAGGATGGGCTAAAATTGACCCAGGGAAGACCAAAGGGTTGGTCGTGTGTTTATACATGTGTATAAGTGTAAATGTAAGGTAAGTGTCTCATGGTGAGATGTAAGTGTCATAGTGAATGTGGATAAAGATGTAAGTGGGATGTGTGTATTGTGTCTGTGTTTGTGGACCGCTTGTGTATAAGTGTAAATGTAAGTGTCTATGGCGTAAATGTTAAGTTCATGTGGAATGTGTGTATAAGTGTCATAGGGAA
>JABUQX010025912.1:22500-37500 GCA_015478945.1 Trachelipus rathkii
TGTAACGCTTTAGTTGAAATTGAAGATGGATTAAAAAATATTTTTTTAATATAAAATAAAGAGTTTTGAAGTCGGAACCGATTTTCGGGGTTGCGTAATTTTAAAATGACTTTGCCAGAAACTGAGTTGGACAATCATAAATTGGTGGTGCTGGAGCTAGAGCTTGAGTTGAAGTGGATTCATTGCATTTTAAAACGATGCAACCGGAGTCAGAATTAGTCGACAAAAAAGATTACCAACTTCGTAGCTCCAATTATAGCTTTCAATTTCAATCTAACTTAATTTCCAACCAATGCTTTCATTGTTTTAATATTTAAGGATATTCTTATTTCTGAATAAAGGATTTATAAAAATATACATTTTATTATCTTTCCTATTCCATTACTGTTCTATCAACCTTTTAATTTTTTCATTATTTAATTTCTGCTACAATTCAGGTATTCAACTCTCATTTTATTTAATACTTTATTATTTTTCACATCAAAAACTTTTATAATATTTCATATTTGTAATTTCTTTTTAATTTGCTTTCAATAGAAATTCTTTTCTCGCATATCATACTCTCGTGTTCTTGCATTTATGTATTATAAGTAAGTGGAGACAACAGGCATACCTTCGAAAGGGCAATTTATAGTTAAAAATCTGATTACTTTTAGAAGGGAAACTAACAAACCTTATCTAAACAGTTTAAATGGAGCATAAAGATTCCCACAAATTACAAATGTTTGACTATAAATAGAATTATTTGAAACTTCCGAGGAACTGTTATGTCAGCGCAGTTACAAACCGGTCATGCTATATAGTTTAAAAACTCTCATATATATTATTAGATCTGAAACTTTGTATCTGACAGTTTATGTTCCAAAGACGATATCTGCCAAATGATTCTCATTTCTGCGCAGACATTCAAATGTCATGCATAGCGGGTAGCAACATATCTATAGTTATGTATTGATAAATTCATGCGTCAAATCAGCTTCCACGTTTTTACGGAGAGATTTTAAAACATATACGGGGTACTTCATTAAATAATCCCCACTGACTTATTGGGTGGATTCCGTGCATGGTCAATTGTATCATTATCCTTGCGCAGTTTCCTCTTCCTCCACCATCAGACGTTCGAGAAAATCATTAATTTAAAAATGTCCGTTTCCTTGCCGCCGGACCTTGCTTAAATTAATTAGTAGCCTACAGTGTAAATAATTAAAGCTTAAAACAAATACATATATTTATTATATATATATATATATATATATAATTATATTATATATATATATATATATATATATATTATATAATATATATATATATATATATATATATATATATATTAATATATATATATATATATATATATATATATATATAATATATATATATATATTAATATAATATATATATATATATAATATATATATATATATATATATATATATATATATATATATATTACATATATATATATATATATATATATTATATATATATATATATATATATATAAATATAATATATATTATATATATATATATATATAAATATATATATAAATGTATATATGTATATATATATATTATATATATATTATATATTATATATATATATATTATATATTATATATATCGTTATATATATATACTATATATATATATATATATATGTAGTTCGTAACTATATATATATATATATAATATATATATATATATATATATAATATATATATATATAGATATCCATAATGTATCTAATATATTATATATATAAACATTATATATAATATGCTCTTTTCCTATAATATATTTTGAGATTTTACGAAACCTACAGAACATATGGATATATGTAATTAATGAATAAAAAAAAAACAGAAAAAAAGTCAAAGATTTTATTCAAACACGAAAAAAACTCGCAAAAAAATTATTAAAAGGCCTCCAAACGTGCAAACCAAAACTCGACGCGTAGCGCATTTTTACTAAATCGGAACTCGATTATATATAATATATATATAATATGTTTTACAAATATAAATATATATATATATATATATATGTATATACAATATTATAATATATATATATATATATATATATATATTATAATACTCGTCAAAATTAACGCACCACAAGTTACGTGGCGAAGGAAGGGTAGAAAAGGTTGAAGAACGCGAAGACACTTTATTGGACAATGACAATAACATGGTGAATTCCTCCCCAGAACCGTAGGTTGATAGAGTGTGAGGCCAAGGTGCAGCCAAAGGGTCTCGCAGTAGGGTTTCGGAGGTTCGGCGCTGCAAACACACAATGTTGGTACGTACGGCGACGGCCGCGGGGGGTGTTGGGTCTGTTTCAATACCGTGTATGACCCCCTCTGGCACGGATGACTGCCTGACACCGTCCTGGCATGCTCTCGATGAGTGGGCGAATGTCCTGGACAGTGATTTGATCCCATACGTCGTGCAGTGCCTGTCGCAAGTCCGGGAGGGTCCGTGGAGGGGGTTGAAGCTGTCGGATCCGACGTTTCAGGATATCCCACAAATGTTCGATTGGGTTGAAGTCCGGACTATATGCTGGCCACTCCAACGCCGTAATTTTGAGCGACTTAAGATAGTCGTTTCACCACATTGGACCTTGTGTTTGTCTTGATTGTTATGCATTAGAATGAACAGAGTCACCGATGTTAAGGGGGCATATTGCAGACATATGAATGTTCGAGGAATGTCTGTGATATACCTACGCCTGTAAAGAGTGCCTCCATCGAAGATGCGCCAACTCCGTAGGCCCAGATAAAGAGATGCCTCCAAGACCATAACCGACCCACTCCAAACGGGCGGGCCACCTGCAGCAATGCATTGCGTGAAATCTCTCCGTCGGTCTTTGGTATTCCCATAGCACACCTGTCCAAGGCGTGCAGAGACATTCTCGACCCGTCCATAAGAGCACCTGTTGCCCAACGCCCCGACTGTTCCAATGGATTGTGTTTCTCGGGCATTGCCAGTAGCGCCTTCGATGTTGCCGCTGGGTGTGCAGTGGAACATGGCAGGCCTCCGGGGCCGTTAATTATGTTCGCAAGGCGTCAACGCACTGTATTGTCACTCACCCCGGTGCGTGTTACTCCGCCAACTGTATCTGCAGATGTTGTGCCAGTGTGTTTCGCTCTCGTAATGCAAGCAGACGTATAAATCGGTCTTCCACGGTTGTCGTGGCCCTGGGCCTACCTTGCCACGCGGCGATCATGTGTCAGGGTTTCCTGGGAACCGATTGCGACCACCCGTTGCAATCGTTGGTGCGCTTACACCGAACCGTCGACAAGTGCCCGCGGTACTTTGTGTCCTTCGGCCGCTGGGAGTGTTGTTATCCTGCAAATACACTTGAATCTCTGGCAGTTGACTCACTATTCTCTCCAAATGTATTATCGGAAAAGATCAGCTTTACAGTGTACTGTGAGATGATTACGCATTCATTATATCCCCCAGAGCAAACCTAGCCCCCACCTCTCCCGGTTTCTTTAGTTACGCTGGTTTATGTTTTGCCTAATTGTATCGCGGGGGACGGCCCCAATACTGCAGCGAATTCTCTGCGGTTTTGGTTACATCGTTACGACTGATGATGAAGTCAATGTGGAAGAAGATGATGAGTTTCATGGAGGGTTGGGGATCTGTTTATCATATATTAACCAGTGAAAATCTCTGCTCTTAGCGGTGAAATATTTTGACGAGTATTATATATATATATATATAATATTATATATATATAATATATATGATAATATATATATATATATAATATCTAGTGATGATGTAGAAAAATAAAGTACATTAGATAAATAGAGGTTTGTGGCTTTTCATTAGCTGTATTAATATTCTCATAGAATATATACTATTATATTATATTTTATTATTATAATATTTATAATTATAGGAAAAAGGGTTATAATATTGGTAAAAAAAATTACTGAACGAAATTGAATTTAAATTTCCATTAAAAATTCCAAAATAAAAAAAATGGTTATAAAAACTAAATAAATTAATTATGCTAGACATATTTTGTCTATATTTACAATTTTTTTGATAGCGAAATGCTATGAGAACGCGCTCGATAGTTGCATACATTAATACTATTATATGTGTTATTTCATCAGTTCGATGTCAGAATTATCCAAACCCCCTCTCAATTTATTCTTTATATATTTGATGTTGACTTGGTTGGGCCAGGCAAGGTTTGGTTATGTTAGATTTGGTGATTAATACTGGCTCTGTTTTTTTCAAAATACAAAGATTTCCTAAATTATATTGTGTAATACAACTGAATGCGTTTACCGACATAAACTGCAAATAGAGCATATATAGTTATTATATATATATATATATATTTATATATTATATCATATAATATATATATATATTTATATAATTATATATATATATATTTTCATATATATTAATTATATTATAGATATATATATATAGTGCAATTGTACGACATTTTTATTTTCTTTTTACGCGTTGCCAACACTCACGGGCAGGAACCTTTGAAGGAGGAAGCAAAGTAATAGAAGGATAGTAAACCCACCCAATACCTATCGCAATTACCTCAAATGGGTGCAGATATGGGTTTTGAAGGGAGGAAGATTGAAACAGCAGGGAAAACAGATGAAATGTAAGAGTTCCACCAAAAAACAGATGTGACTGGAAAGAAGGACGAGCACAACAACGAACGAACTTGATTATATATCGATATTTACCGCAATATTCATGCGAGAAGTAAGGCACCTCATGTGCTTACGGTGGGCGACGCAGTGGTAGGTAGGAATGCGAGAGGTGAATTCCCACGAGCACATGCCGTTGTAATACCTATAGAAAAGGAGATAGGGTGTCAATGTCACGTCGCAGAGAATGAGGGTCAAGGGAGTCAGAAAGTAAAGAACAGTAAATTAATCTCTCACCTTAATCTCAGCCCATACACAAAAGAAGGAGTTGGAGACCCAGAACCACCCTAAATGTGAAGAACAGTACTCCATTTACAATGGTGCCGCATAAGACTACTCATATACTTAATTATATATATATATATATATATTATATATATTATATATATATATAATATATATATATATATATATTATATATATTATATTATAATTATTTTATTATATTATATATTATTATATATTAACTGGAGTAATTTATTGCGACCTATATGTGCACATGACACATGAAGACCAAGAGCTATATGCATAAGAAGGTTTGTCCAAGCTGTATATGTTCTTGAAATAAATAGTGAATTTTGAGAAATACGCCTATAAATGATTTTTGAATTGATTTTTTTTCTTTTTTTTCCAGAAAGTTCATATAAGATTATTTACGTCTTACACCTCATCCTCATCACCTAAATAAGTCACCATCGAAACCAACAAGCCGCAGTAATAATCATGAATTTTTTTATATTTCGCACCGTACACTTTTTTACGCATACGCACCCTCACCGCACTCGCACTAGTTTTTTCTTTCTTAGCACGCACTCCTTGCACCCGCACAGCACCGCACGCATACCGCTATCCTGCTATTACCGCACTTGGCACCCAATTTCTGTATTTCTATTCCAATATATAGGTGAATCTTCGAACATTTGCGGATCATATTTTTAACTTTTTCCAAAAAATTTTATCTTAAAAAAATTTATGCTCCTTGCTCCGAGCTCCAACTCTCCGTGGTTTATTATGCTTCCGTCCCTCGGTTCCGGCTCCGATATTTTCTCGGGTAACCGGCTCCACTCTTACTTTTCAAATTGTTCAAGCTCCAACTTTAAAGATTACTTTTCAACTGCAAAATAATTTTATTGTTCTTTTCCAGTTATCCCTCTGCTACTAACGGCTGTCTCGGCTAATTTCCGGCTTCTCGACTTCAGCTCCGACTATCGTTTCCATTTCAGATAGTTTTCATGCCTATCCGACTTTTATCAGAAGTCATTTTAACCTGCAAAAACAATTTCTTTAACAAAATTTATACTTTTAAAATTTCTCGGCTCCGGCTCCGGCTCTCTCGGCTCACAGCTCGGCTCCGTTCTTTTACGCTTTCCTGGTCAATGCTCCTTTTCAAAATTGTATTCAATTTTTATGGATTCCAACTTTATAGAATTACTTTCATCTGCAATAAAAATTTCTTGAAAAAATTCATGTTTTTCAGATCCGCTCCTTCTATCATCTTCTGACTGAGCTCCTAGCTCCGGCTTACCGTGCTCCGCGCTTTTTCCTTCGCGACTTATCGTTTTCACATTTCTAGAATAGCCTCTGCTTTCTGTACTTATGCAGAAGTTTTTTAATCTACAAAATCAGATTTCTTGTAGAGAAGGAACACATTCGTTCTTTACCTCTCGTGTCTTGCGGTCTGCCGATCGCTGCGCCCGATGCTTTCCGTTCCGGTTCCGGTTCCCAGCTCCTTTTCAAAATTGTTCACCTTCTTCCAATCTTTGAGAATTACTTCATCTGCAAAAAAATATCGAAAAAAATTTGTTTTTTCTCAGTTCCGCCTCTCGGTACTTAAGTGCCTTCCGACTATCATCTCGGCTATCATGCTCGCGGCTATCAGCTCCGGCTTCAGTCCTCCGACTTCGTTTCTCACACTAATTTTCAGAATAGTTCAATCAGCTCCGATTATTGCAGAAAAGAATTTTTTACCTGCAAGAAACAATTTTATTTATAAAAAAAGTTATATATCACTTTGTACTCCACCTTTTGGCTTCCCGACTCTGACTCTCTGGCTCCGGTTCCATTGCTCGGCTCCGGCTTCAGTCTATGATTGTATTTAAATAGTTCAGCTCCTAGTTACTTTTGTAGTACGTAGTTTTAACTTGCACCATAACAAATATGTTTTATTTAAAAAAAATTTATAACTTTGGGCTTCTCGGCTCCGGCTTCCGACTCCGGCTTACCGGCCTTCGGCTCCAAAGCTTCTAGGCTTCCGACTATAATCCGGCTCTTTTCCAATAATCATGATTCGCCCCAACTTTTGCAAACATTATTTTCAACCCTGCAATATATTAATAAAATGTTTAGTTTTAAGTCTCCGGCTTCCGCTTACCGGCTTTACCTGATTTATCTATCCGCTCGTGCTATCTCTCATCGGCTCCGCTCTATACTCCGACTTCTCTTCCGTTCATTTTCAGAGAAAGATTTTATGCTCCTGGTACTTTGTAAGAAGTTATTTGGTTTTTTAAGTCCTTGCTCGAGAACATGATTTTCTTTGTGTATAAATCACATATCGTTTATAATTTGGTCTCCGGCCGCGGTCTCCGTGCTTTTTTTTCGCTCTGCCGGGTGCCACCAGACTTATTAGGTTCCGCTCTGACTAAGTTTATATTGTATATTTTTCCATGAGGAATCACATTGAGTTCCTGAGTCTTGGGTTGGTTGTTTTTTTCCGAGGAGGGAAAGTTATATGTTTATTCTATAATAATATATGTTGAATAAAAACCTATGGAAATGATTCCTAAAATGTTGATTTGCATATTTTCGTAAAAGGCCAATTAGAATCTGTTCGACAGGTGAAAGACGTTATTATAAGAGATATATCCTGTTAAACTTAAAAACCTTTTTGAACATAGCAAATACAAAAATTATCATATCAAAATAATGTACTTATAATTCGTCTATGACTGATAGAGTAAAAACTAAAAATAAAAGTAGAATTTTTATTGTAGCTTTACTGATAAAAGTTATAGGGTTAGTGCACAAGTACATTTAGATCTCCCTCTATAACTGAGATCCCTTCAATTGACGTGGCATTTTTAAGTAATCCTTTGTATAAAAGTTTAATCGGAATAGAGTTCGGCGATAGCGTGGGAGCGAGTAGTCGCATGATGAGAAGGCATTAATGTTACAGTGTTTTCCATGTAGCGTCTCGAATTATGGATTTTCTTAACAGGATTTGTGCGTTCTAAATATAAGTAGGGCTGAATATATTTCGATATGATGCAGGGATCCTATGAACATATTCAGTTTTTCACAATGTTTTATAGTGAGCGCTCCAATGACCACTGTATTAGTTCTAGTTCTTCCCATCTGTGTGAAAAGTGGTTAAATTATCAATTCCCTTTTCGTTTTACTCTTATTTTTTTATTAATCTTACTATTTCATTACTATGTCATATTTCTCTGTTATTGCTTGAAGCCCTTACTTGACGGCAGCGAGTTTAAATTGCCTATGTTCGGAACTCGTTCATGGGGTGTCTAGGGCCGGTTAGAAGCACGTTTCTAACTCTGTCTATGTTTCAATGAGAGCCTTATGGTTAATTCCATCACTAGACCGAAGACTCGAAAAACAGGAACCTTGCTAAGCTCGAAGCATAAACCTTTAATTCAGCTCCCTAATGGATCCAGTGCGTACACGGTTCAGTTCGCGCTTAATGAGTAAGAGGCAGACGAGAGAAAGGTCGGGCTGTTTAGTTCATTTTAAGCTATAATGTTCGTCAAACCAGTATCTTGTAGTGTACTATTCCGCGTGTCCTGAATCATAACATTGCTGCACCAGTTCCTGAAGCTTATCCAGATCGTAAAGAGGGACCGAGACACAACGACTCATGAGGGAATGGTGCACTATATAGACGGTATTCGTAATCCCCTACCTTGGGTGTAGAATGTCCATCGACTTTGGAGATCTGATTCCGTATATAAGATTGACAATTGTTTGGAATTTAAAAGGTGAGTGCTTGTTTATACTTGCCTTCGCTTGTATTTCAGGTTGCTGTATCCTCAAGCATGCCCTACTTTATATCTTTTCCGCGGTAGGATGTGAGAGGGCGTTACACATATTGTTGTGGGATCGAGTTTATATATTTGATAAACCAGGTGTAAAGTTAAAAATCTTTGTCGTCCACGTGCGTATCAGGATGGGTACTTTGCGTGTTGAGGGTAATAGAAAGTTGTAATTATGTTTCGAATGTTCTACACGATGTCCTGTTCCGAGTGGGGGGGAGGGGGCGACGCTGTGAGTTTCACGTTTCACTCACGTTCGTAAATATCTAACGGTCTCCAACAATTTGAAATTGGGAGGATGCCGGAGCGGTAACTCGTAGCACGCGCTTTTTAGTGCCTTCTGGTACATTTCATGCAAAGACCTGTGTGCTTAGGGCCTTCTTAGTTACAGTTCTGTCTAACTTTAAGTTCTCCACACTGGGTAAAGTTCGCTCTCTCGATTATACAGCTTCCCCAAATTGAGCTCTACGATCTGTTTTGCGTTTCACATTTGCTGTATAGTTGTATACTTTGTGTATTGATTGTGTTCGTCTGCTTCGAGTTTTTCTTGTCTATATTCTTATCTTAACATCTTTATAATGCCATGTAGACCTTCACAGGTATTGCACGGTGGGATTGTCGTGTTCGGTTCTTTCACTAAAGTTCATGATATACGATTATGGTTTCTGTATGTAGCGATTGTGTTAGGTTTGGTATGAGATAGTGTCTCTTGTCCGCGATATGCATGATATCTTAACAGCGCCTGTGTTGCTTTTCATTATAGGAAGCTATTTCCAGCTGGCTGTGAAAGGCCGCGCTATATCTTAAGAAACGTTGTTTATTTGCGTTAGTGTACGCAGCATGATCTTTCGGAATATAGGTTAAATCGCTTCCGTGTTCTTCTATAAAAGTTCTACTTTCTAAATGTATAAATGGACTTGTCACAGGGATCGATGTAAGATAGTTATCTTCTTCTCGAATCCCTAGTTTCTTAAATTATCAATCTTTCGTGAAAGAGTGCAACTTCGCTATGGTGGTAAATATCGAGTGAGTGCCGGATTGTTGATCAGATCATCTGTAAACTTGGCTAATTACGCGTACTAAACTTGGGTGGTGTGCGCGTGTAAAGCATTATATAAAGATTTAATTCTGATTTACAACCACCAATCGACACGCACTGGTTAATAGAAATGCATTCCTGTTCGTTTCAAGAAGCTTTACTTAAAAGAATGAATGAATTAATTATTCACTCCCTCTTAACTACTTTCCTCTCTAGCTAGGCTATATATTCCTGATGAGGTCCTCAGTTGTCTTATTGTGAGATTCCTTTACGGCTAGTAAGAAGTGTATAGTCTTTTGTCACCTTCAATGCAAGGAACCTTCTGCTATGTTTTACTGTGTGTCCAATCATGGTCAGCTTTTTAGGCTTATCCGTTTCATCATCTACTACTTAGGACATGCTGTGTTACAGTGTGATGGGCCAAATTCGGTGCGCATTCTCCTCTATGATTCTCATTGTTTCTCATTAGAAGACCGAAAGGTTAGTGATATTTATTACATCGTGTCTATGCTTGCTCTAGTAACAATACTATATGTACCAATGAGGGTTTTATGATCAGAAGTACTACTTTAATTGTTATTGTTACAGGTCCGAATACATTCATTTTTCGGCAGTGTAAGTAAATTTACGCTATCTGGTTTATGTTTTAATAGGCACAAACGTATCTGTTTATCAGCCATATGTAGTAGCTGAGGAAACGCTAACAACTCCTATCGAGTTTCAAAGAAACTCATAACATTAACCCAGAATGGAGGTACGAGTAATGAGAGCGTATAACTCGTGTACATTTAAACCCACCCGTTACGGTTTCTTTATTACAGGAATACATCAGTTGAAGTATATATGGACCGAGTATTCGTCAAGTAAGGTGATTTATTACATCTATGAGTGTTAAAGGTCTCAGAATATATGTATGAGTAATATTCACTCGCATTTTTAAATTACGGTCGAGCATTATATTGATCTGTATGATGATATCTACACATTTAAGATAATGTCTATGCGGGTATACACTCTGAAATAATTATTGATATTATCAATTACTTTCTTGAGATCCTTAAGATATGTATAACATTTATTTCAATGTTTAATTAATAAAATCAATGGTTGTTGAACTTCCTATTTACACTGGATGGAATCTTTATCCACGAACATTACAACATACTACTGATTTCTTTTCTATACGTGATCTTTTTCAACATATTAATATATTAGGATGATGTCGCACATGCGCATGTACTAAGAGTATACCTAATGGAAAACGATCTGAGCGAGTGGCATATTTGTAAAGCCTTCGAAAGAGTAAGTTTGAAATAAGCGTAGAACGATCCTTTAGGGAAACGTAAAAATATATTTATAATATAAAAGGAAATCTAATTAATATCATAATATCTATCACTTTAATCTGAACTAAATACTGCCAAGTCATTCTCGGAGGTATGTTCATGGTATAATTTCATGTTTCCGTTATAACATACCTGCAACATGTCTTTATATTGCCTAGTTCCTAGGATCTGTGTTGTCGGAAAGAACCCATTGTGTCGACTACTAGAAATATATTATTAAGTGATTAGAGATATTTGAAGTGAGCCTATGGTACCTTGGTTGTCGAGAATTATTTGGTCGTTGATAGTGACGTATTTCTATTCGTCATGTTTACCTCTCGGATGTATTAAGAAACTCTTCAACTTCATTTCCATGAAGGCTCCTATGACGTAGAAATCGTTAGAGAACATAAAAGGACATAAGGTAATAATACTGGACGACCTCATGCACAAGGTGAATATTGAGGTAGCGCGAAACATTTCAGTTTTTAATTCTACATAGTTATCTTTGATTTAAAATACCTGCTTCGCTGTGGTTCTATGTCCAGTTACCCACTGACTCTATATTCTTCCCCTTAAAGTGCACACTTGTACATATATTGCTTGTTTCTGTAGTTTGATTTCTTCATTGAATAACAGTTTTTTTTTGTATTCCTTTTGCCGAGTGTCTTAGAGACGCGACATGAGATCAGCATTCAGACGTGCTATGCAAGTCACGACATGGTGGTCCGGTTTTCTATTTTTCTCACAGAGGGAATGCGTGGTTTCCTTAAATTGATCATTCCTATTATGGGAGTGTGAGCTTTCGCTGTCTTTCGATCCCACGTATATTTGATTGATGGCGAACTTTCCACCCTTAAATTAACACGTCAACAGAGTGCTTTACTATTACTCCGTGCAAATATTTCTACCTTCCGTATAAATCGACAACTGTTTCATATTATTCGCTTGAGAATTTTGATCAAAGAAATATTTACCGTTGATGAAAAATTATAAGAAACTTAGTAAAAAGGAAAAAGAGAAATTACTAAAAAACACAACCTTTGTAAACTTTATCTGTGAGAATCTTGAATTTTAAATATGGTAAATACGGGTCATACGACATTAGGATAAAAACTGGGGTCAGAAGAGAGTAAGAGTTTACGATATCGATCTTACAGCATAGCATCTATTCGTAAACTTGTCCGTATAAGATTAAAGTGATCTAAGAGTTTAAAGAATAAAAATATGAGAATACTGCTTTACTGCTAAGGCGGAGGATTGTTCCTCCATGTACTCTCTCTTCTCCGTAGTTTATGCCCTTTGGTTGTTCCTAGTAGACTTGCGTAACTAGGAAATCACGTGCAGTTAGAGATATGGATGAGTGGCTGTAGTGACATTAGATGTCGCCTCGAGGCCTAGTTATATAGTAGTCGAAGTGTAATGAAGAATTTCTGCTGATATCACTGACGGGGCCCTTCCCGAAGACATTGACTGCGGTCCGGCGAGTGTAGAAACGCGAAATACGTAGTTTTTTGAAAAGGAAATTAGTCGGAGATTTACGTTCAAGGTTAGTGTGAGACGAGAAGAAGGATGGAAATATCGGGGAAGATATTACGAAGAGAGGGATGGAGAGTGATGTAGAATGTCAAAGTACAAGTATCCATCAAGGAATGGCATCCTAATTTGGATTGCCCCCAAACAATTGTCGAGTTTTTTTTTTCGTCTCCCAGAAACGTTTACTAAACTCTTCTCCTCTTAAATCGATTCAAGAAACGAGTCGGGGTTAATAAATTAAAAGGAGGGAGGTTATTTATACCAGGAAATGAATATATCCGTGTTGCTATTATGTGTTTTTTAAAAAAGTTTAGAAAACAGCTTGCCAACCGGCGGTACATGTATTAGAATAGTACAGATATACGCATTAGAGAGTGAGCTTATTTGAACAAAGATCAGTTAAATATGGTAACGAAGTGTTGGTGTTCAGATTGTAAGGTGTTAAATGATCAACGCCATCCTGCGATATGGTTCAAATATAATATTAAAAGACCTTTTGGTCATCCGACACCTTACTCTTTTTTTGTCGATTTTGGTAAACAGCCATAGCCTATACAGGGGATTGGGATGGTGGTTTCAGTTAAGAGTGCGCTGACTTACAGGGTGCTCAATCTTTCCACTGTAGCTAATTTTGCGGATTTAATGAAGCAGCAGGTCTACTAGAGCGATTCGGTGTACATCTATCACGTTTTCCGATAGCGCTGTTCAGTGTCTTGAAACGACCTTTACTAAGGGAATATTACTACCGTAAGAAGTCAAAATCAATAGGTTAGTCCAATTTAAAACAAATAAGAAAACAACTGGAAGGAAATAATAAGCGGCAAAAGCTTAGGAATGTAATATTACATTATTCGGGAGCGATTGAATATCGATAAGATACTCAACTGTTGGTCATCTCTCATCTAAATAGAATATGCATGAAGAGCAGAAATCGTTGCAAGGTATATACAGTTGAATTATTTCCACACATCAGGATTCATTTCTTGTATAATATCACTAGCAGCCAATATGGTATAATAGTTGCTACTGCCGTTGTTATGGTGGTTGCGTGCAGGCGGCTGATTTTATTTTTCATCTTATAACTGCTTTATAATATTTCTTTACGTTTTCATTTTTTATTCATTTGTGTTTTTTTTTATATTTCTTCTTATAATCTTTATCTACGGGGGTTCTATCATTTTTTTTCTTCTTGCCGTGTCGTGGAGCGTGGCGGGACGGTGGGGGCGGGCGGGGGGTGGCTTAGAGCTGGGCCTGATAGGTGCTTGGGCGCAGTGCAGTCTGTTTGCTTATGGCGTTGGGCGAGGTGAGTTGTTTCGATGGTGGGGGGCATTGGTGCGGGACCGGTGGCTGGTCTTTGAATGGTTGTTGATGTGGAGTGCCGTGGCGAGGGGGAGCGAGAGGAGGCGGGGGCCTCAGAGGGGTAGGCTTTGAGGGGGTTAGGCGGGCGCCGGAGTCTGGAGAGGTGGGATCCTTTGAGTTGTGGGAGGGGGGAGGGGCTGTCGTTGTGTGAGTTCCTGCGGTGGGGGTGACGTGCGGGGTTTGGGGCGTATTCGTTTTTCATCGGTCGGCGGGCGTTTGTATTTGGGCCATTCTTGGATCCCAGGCGCCGTTTTGCGTATTGGCTGCGTCTGGCAACGCTTGGGTGCGGCGTTGGGGTGGTGGTAGTCGTTCGCTTTATGTTTGCATTATTGAGTCGGCGCATGGTCCATTGCGGTCTTCGCTCCATGCTTGCGCCGTTTGCTTCCTGTACCACCGAGCGGACGCCCCTGTGGCGCTTCCGGGCGGGATTTGCCGTTGGCGGCCGCACGGTGTCAGGCCAGTAGCCGTCCACTACGTGGCCTACGCATCCGTCTTCGCCGTATACCCCGGCATGGTTTGGGTACACCTGGCGCCCGGCCGGGTGTGTGCTGTCGCCGCATCCTGTTTACTGCGTTTTGGCCCCCGTCCTAAGCGGTGTCCGAGCGTTTGACCCATTGCCGGACGCTCTGGTTCTGCTGCTGACTTTGGCGTGTTGGAGTGGCGCTGGTGACGCGGTTGCAGCCACCTGGTGCTGTGTTTCCGCGCCCGTTGCGCACCGGTTTGACTCTGCCTGTGCGAGCCCCCAGCCTTCATGGTTCGTCACGCAGCGCGGCGGAAGGCCGGCGCACAGCGTTTGATATGCTGGTCGCCGGTGCGCGACTTCCCCCTGTGGCTCGATCTCCATCTCCGGCACGCACATTGGCACGCGAGGGGGTGTGCCACGGCTTTGCGTCGGCTTGGCGCGTCTGGCGGCCTCTCCGCGCCGTCTCCCCTGTGCCCGCATACCTTTGCCACAGCAGTGGAGAGGCTCATCCGCGGGCGTGTGCCGCCGCTCCTG
>JABUQX010025912.1:40000-43905 GCA_015478945.1 Trachelipus rathkii
ATACCCCCACAGAATGTAGTCCAGTGGTGTTAAGTCGGGTGAACGGGCAGGCCATGGAAATGGACCAGATCGTCCGATCCATCTTCCCGGAAAGGTTCTGTCGAGGTAGGTCGTCACTATAGCTGCATTAAGTGCTGGGCACCCATCATGTTGGTAATATATTTTTCGTCGTGTCCTTAAGTATATCACTCAGGAGGTCAACAAGGAGGGTCTGCAGGAAATGGAAGTTAACGCTGTCCTGTCAAATTTCCCTCGAATAAGTAAGGCCCAATAATCCTACTACTTGAGTATACCACACCAAACGTTGACTGAGTATGAGACCTGGGTGAGAGGCTAGTGAATGTTATCATGGGGGTTTGTTTCGCCCAATGTCTGGAAGTTACACCTGTTATACATACCGTAATTGGTAAAAGCAGAATTCATTAGTCCTAGATATTTCCAATAAGTCCGGTACATCCATTAGAAGGAAATCAATGACAGCCAGGAATCCCAGCCTCCCCGATGCAAACCATGCACAATGTGTGGCCTATATGGATACATGTTGTATACAACACAAACCCGTCGTATGGTTTCCTTCGATATTCCCAAGACCGAACTAAGCCTGCCGTAATGAGGACGTTGGATTTTCATGGTGTATAGCAGAACGTCCAGTTCGACGTCGAATCTACGGACACGACCCCCCTCCCGCATGTGATGAGGGGGTTGAACTATTGACCCTGTACCTTGAAACCGTCTGTAAACTCTATGGAATGCCATGTGGCTCGGCGGTCGTCGAATGTGGATAACGTTGTCCATATTCTGCAGCAATTCTGCGAGCATTCCTGTTTTGCTTAATGTAACACTCCAACATCGTCCTGTGTAATACTGGTCACGTGGGCAAATGTTCCAAATGTAGGTTCTGAACTAAAACACTCTAAAGTTATCCGTTTCATAACACTTTATTACGCATATTTGTAGGTTAATGACATAACTCCATATGGATAGCTGTTAGTTTTGGTTGTAACACATTCACATTGCCCCGTATTATTAGGCTTACATATCATGTAATTCTAAAAGGCGTATGCAATTGGTATTTTATTTTATTTCTTTGTCAGCTGTATCGATGTTTTTAAATACTATTGGATACCTATTGTATTAAACCTAATTATTTCATATTGACCCGTTTCGGCTTTTGTACGCACATGATGTCTACGGAGGACGTCTACGTTTTTATGGTGCAATGCGTGAAACGACCAACGTATTCAATAATGTCGAGAGGAAGAGCCCTCCTCAATTTTTTTATGCATTTCAAGGAAGCATAATAAATATTCATCCCCATTCGACTTCTCATGTTTTGTGCGCGGTTTTTCGTATTGCGTCGTGCGCAGACACCAAAAGTAACATATCCCATCTCCTTAATGAATTCAATAATCGAACTTATATTCTTAGCACATTTTCATACTTAAACATCCGTACGGTGATACACCGCTGTACATAACTTGTGGACACCTTATATATATATATTAGTATATATAATAATATAATATATAATATATATATATATATATATATATATATATATATTATATATATATATATATAGTTTTATATATATTTTATATATATATATCTCTATATATAATATATATATATATATTATAATATATTATGTATATGTATATATATCTATTATATATATATATATATATAATATATAATATATTAGTATATATTATATATATATATATATTTATATTATTATATATATATATATATATATATATATATTTATATATATATATATTATATTATATTCTATTCTATTCTAGATTCTACAGTACTTGTACTTGTACTTGTACTTAAGTACTATTTTGGAGTACTTGTATTCTTGCCCGTTTCTAAACCAACTGTACTTTGTTACTTGTAAAGTACGCCGCTACATCGCTGTACTTGGCCTTTGGGTACTTCGGTATTTGTGCTTGGTATTGAGTACTTTTGGCATTTTAACTTGCCAATATTTTTTATTTCTTTTTATCATTTCCTTACGTATTTGATATTATTAATTTTTATAAATGCCTATTCTATAATAATTTCCATTTATGTATGTAAGTATGGTCATTAATTTTATATACCGGTATATATTTATTTTTTAATATTATATATAATATATTTTATATATTATATATATTTATATAATTATAATATATTATTATTATTTAATATATATATATATATATCTATATTATATATTATATAATATATTATATATATATTATATATATATATATAATATAAAATATATATATATATTCATCAACCACCTTTCCCCAGACTGGGGGTTAGGTGCGTAACATGTACCAGAAACAGAAAAGTAGTAGAAGAATATGACACAGATCGAAACGAAAGCCAGCCTTAACTTCTTTTATACCTATTAGTGGGAAATCGCCGCACAGAAAATCCACCTTAGAGCTTCAAGGGACAGCGCGGACCCTCACTATGGATCTCTCCAATGTGGGGGTTCATCCTTGCTCAGGTGGGCCACACTACCCCTTTAACATAAACCTGGCATTTACTCCTATTTGCATTTTTTTCTCGCCCTGCAACTCACATTTCACTCTCAGACATTTCTTTTGCGACTCATCAACTTTTTCTTCGGTCTCCCAGCCAGTCGTTTCCCAGCACACACACTATTCATCCGCTTATAACCAACCGACTATCACCATCCTTTCCACATGACCAGCATCTCAACATACTTTCATTTTTCTCTCATTTATCCCTTTTTTCATACATCCTCTGTAATCGTTCTTCTCATTTTTCAATCTTCTCAACACCTAACACCTGCCTCAGATTGTCCACTGAACAATTGTATTTAGATCTAATACTCTTATTCCAGTCTTACTACTATACATTAACACAGGTAACAAAAAACCCTCATTACCATTACGCAAGACACTAGCGCACTCAGACTTAGTCCCTTTACCTCACCAAGAAATTTAATTGCACCAGCCTCCTTCTGCAATTCACACTTACCTACTACACTTCGGAATCATCCGTTCCTTTCCATCAACATATATATATCCTAATATTTAAACTCAGTCACTTTTTTTGTTCCGCTTCTCACCTCTAGCATAACTTTCACACCAGAGGACTGTCCTCTACTCATAACCATAACTTACTCATTATCTACGTTTTACTTCAAACCATCCTTTTACACACCCGCCAAATCTTTCTTCCAATCCCTCTCAACTCTCTTCAGATTCACCTCACAAAACCATATTATATAGGCCTATATTATATATATATCTTATATATATATAATTATATATTATATATATATATATATATATATATATTATATTAGTATTAATATATATATAATATATATATATATATATATATATATATATATTCTATATAATTTTTGAGATGGGGATTCATTGGATTTGGAAGTTGTAATAAAGCGTTTATGGAGGGTTAAGTTCCGAGGGATTGGAGGAGGTCAATTTTAGTACCTTTATTTAAGGGTAAGGGGAAAAAGGGTAACTGTAAGTATTATAGGGTATTGTTTATTGAGTGTTGTAGGGAAAGATATATGTTGATATTTTGGTTGAAAGAGTGCGCGATGAGTGAAGAACAATTTGGGAGAATAAGGTCGCGGTTTAAAAGTGGGTAGAGGATGTGTGGATCAAATCTGTACATTGAAACAATGACGTGGATTATGAAGGAGGAGAAGATAATTCTATTTAGGATTTTGGATTTCAAAGGCGGATTAATGGATTAATAGGGAATGCTTGGCAGGTGTTAGTGATTATGGTGTTGGTGCGTAGCTTCTTGAATAGGAATCAAAAGTATTATGAACGATAGTCAGCGTGTGTAAGAATAAATATGGTCGAATGATTAATTTTAATAATTAATACGGAGTGAAC
>JABUQX010025913.1:0-10000 GCA_015478945.1 Trachelipus rathkii
TCATTTTTTGGGCATAGTGTAAAAAATTTCTACCTATTTTGACCCTTTATTCCAAATGAAGGCCAAATACCATATTGACATATAGTTTAAGGTTAGGGCTACCTGCACAAACAAAAATATTTTTAAAATTTTCAGTCCTTCATATTAAAATAGACTGATCCAAATTTACCTTGAATCGACTGTGACCCAAATATACCCCACCGCACTATATATATATATAATAATATATATATATATGGTGTAGGTTAGTATATATATATATATACTATATGTGAGTTATTATATTGATAGGTATATATCGTGAGTCTTTTTTTATTTTATACCAGTACTTTATATGGTGTTTATAAAGTATATATAATATATTATTATATAATATATATATATATATATATAATATATAATATATGTTATGGGTTGATTGTTTTATGTATGTTAAGTGGGTGGGCTTATGTGCTTGTATATTGAGGTGGTGTGTGAGTGTATTTGGTTTGTGAGTTTTGTTTGTTATCAGGTGAGTGATGTTTTGACGTTTTGTTGGTTGTTGTGGAGGGGTAGTACTAGTAGGTGAGGATTGTTGATAGTATTGTGGGGTATGTGTTTGTGTCGTATTGATTGTTATGGTGGTGTGTTTGTTGTTGAGTGTCCTGTTTGGCGTTTATATTATAGGTATCTAGATATATACATCCATAATTAGATATAAATATATATTATATATATATATACTATATATATATTTTATTAGAAAACGTAATAAACTTTGACTTCAGCTATATTTATATAAAATATTTTTTTATAATTATAGCCTATATTAATTTTAATGTTTTATTTAAACCAAAGAGTAACATAAATATATTTAGTTCAAAAATGTAAATTCTGATTTAATGTGAATGAAATTTTAAAAAAAAATTTTAAATATTTCCTTAATTTTTGCTTTTCAAAAAGATTTTTTTTTTTTTTTTTTTTTTTTTTTTTTAGAATTATATATAATATTTTATTTCTTTTTTTTTTTTTTTTTTAATTAAATGAAATACATAGTAACATGCAAAAGTTTTGTCCTACATGTATGGCAGACCGCTCGTTTCATACATGTTTGTGCGCTAAAGCAGTGTTGTTAGCGATTGTTTATGGCATCTTCACATACAACTGCGTAGTTTGATGCAGGCACTTCAGTGAGGCAGTCTGGTTATTATGTATGCCACGTTGCCTGTGCATTTATCGCTATGGTATTCATTTAAGTAATATATAAACTGTATATATATTATATATAATATATATATATATATATATATATATATAATTATATATATATATATTATATAATTATATATATATATATATATATATATATATACCGTATAATAACTTATATGATATATATTATATATATATATATATATATATATATATATATATATATATATATATATTATATATATATATATATATATATATATATATATATTATATATATAATATATGTATATATATATATATATATATATATATATATATATATATATATATTAGGTGTACTGATAGTATCAGTATTGGTAGTATCATCCTTTTTTGGGGGTATCAGTATTGGTTAATATGGCCAATACTTGGCCGATACTACTAACTTTTTGGGTGAAGAATTATGAGAAACTTTCAGATTCAATAACACTATGTAACACAAATGTTTATTTTTATTTTTTTATTGAATCTTATATATTTTTTGACGCTGAACACAGAAATGACCTTCATTTTTTTTCTATCATCGATACTTTGAGAGTTATTGCAATATTTAAGTTTTGGAATTTTTAAGGTTTGTTAATGAGCTTACACTGTAGGTACTTATTACAATTTTTTATTTGAAGGTTTAAATTTACGAACAGTTACTTAAAAAAGACTTTTTACTTGACAAGATGCATACTAATATCCCCAAAATATAAGTCAATGCTTTAATATGCCAAAAACATGCTTACTTTGCATTTAATTAAAAGTACTTTGTTCATCGTGTTTTTCTCTTGTGAATTGTTTTGGTTCTCTTATCAAAGAAGGATGTATAAAGATTCAAAATGATCTTGATAAACTTCTTGGGTGGCAGATAAGTGACAAGTGAATTTTAATAGTAAAAAGTGTAAGGTTCTTCACCTACGGTAGGTTACTCAAATAAAAGTTTTAACTACAATATGAATGGGGATTAGCTTGAGTCTGTGGACCAAGAAAAAGATTTAGGTGTGATTATAAAGCAGTAATTATTGAAAGTAGCTAAATCAGTGTTATGGTAAGCTAGAAATAAGCTAAATAAGAGCTGGCATAATAAATCACAATGTTTGTTTACAAGAGCAAAGAAGTTATAAGTAAACTGTATAATAGCAATGTTAGGCCAGTAATAGAGTAATTGGCACAAGTTGTGGGCCCTTATCTTAAAGAAAGACTATAGATATGCTAGACGCGGTGCAACAAGGGCAACAAGGATGTTTCTGGGTTTGAGGGTAAGAGCTATGTGGAAGGACTGAAGGGTTAGGAATTACGAATTCCAAAAGTGTCAAAATTTGTGGACCGGAAGGGGAAAAAAAGGGTTTTTTGGAATCGGACAACTACATTTTTATTATTATTTTATGTATCATTATTGACATTTTTATTACTTATTACTAATTTTAATATGATAAACAATTATTATATTAAGTAAAAATTAAAATATAAAATTGAATTTATACATAAAAGAGGAATTTAAACAGATGGTTCACCCCTCAATGGTGGTCCGATTCACCCCTCCAAGGTGAGGCTGAATGAGCTTTATTTAAACTTTAATAAAACTATTATTATTAGAATTACATTATTATTTTTTTGTGTGCTTATTACCTACTATATGGCCTTGAATTTCAGAAAAAAAAATTCCAAAAAGTGCATTAGGGGAAAGTCGGGAGACGAAGTTATACCTAAAGTGGTCCAAGTCACCCCGCCTCACAAGCTATATATATATATATATATATATATATATATATATATATTATATTTACTTTTTTATATATTTATATTATTTATTATATATATATATATATATATATATATATATATATATATATATATATTATAATATATATATTATTATATAATATTATATATATAGATATATATATATAATATAATATATTTATTTAATTATTATTATTATACAAACACTTATTCCCGCTTAAGCGGGGTAGTGGTACGTGCAGCTTCCCTAATTCATATTTTCCTTCATCTCGCCCCCACCCACCTCCTCCATTCCATTCTATCTCTCGCCAACACCCTACCATCCTCCACCCTCATCCCTCCCTCCTCCAGCATCTCCTTTATTCCATCCATCCACCTCCTTCTTGGTCTCCCCCTTCCTCTCCTTCCTATCCCCTCCGCCTCCCAAACTCTCCTAACCACCCTCTGTTCCTCCATTCTCTCCAGATGTCCAAACCATCTTAACATTCCCTTCTCCGCTCTTCTCACCAAACCATTTTTCCAATCACATCTCTCTCTTATCACCCTATTCCTAATCCTCTCTCTTTTGCTAACCCCACATACCGCTCTCAACCCTTTCATCTCAAACACTTCCAGCTTCTTCTTGGACCTAGCATTCAACCCCCATGTTTCACACCCATATAGTACCGCTGGAACACATATTTTTTCAAACATACTTATCTTAAGTTTATGTGATAAATCCCCCCTTTCCATAATTCCCTCAGACCACTCAATGCTCTCATTCCTTCTCCTACTCTGTGATCTATCTCTTCTTTCATCCCTCCTTCCTTACCCAAATCCATCCCTAAATATCTGAAAACCTTTACTTCTTCTAATACTACACCTCCTACTCTAATCTCTAACCCCATCCCCTCATCTGTTTCATCCTCCTCAAACACTAACACTTTACTCTCTTACCTGGATTTATCCTAAGACCCTTTTGTCCACACACTCTCTCAAACTCCTTCACCAAATACTACAGCCCTTCTGAATTCTTCGCCACTAAGGCAGTATCATCCGCAAATAGTATCATGTTCACTTCCCATCTATCACCCCTATCCATCAATTCCACCCCTCTTCCCTCCCTCATCATTCCTCTGCAGACACTCTCCATAAATAAATTGAAAAGCCACGGTGACATTACACATCCCTATCTTAACCCTCTCTTTACCCCAAACATCTCACTCTCCCCCCTAATACTCTCACACACATTCTGCTATTCCTATAAAAGGCCCTAATACCTTTAACTAATTTACCCCCTACTCCATGTTCCTCCAGCACCCTCCATAATTCCCCCCTCTTCACTCTATCATATGCTTTCTCCAGATCAAGAAAACACCCGTACACTTTCCCTTTCCTTTCTATACCTTTCTCCACAAGCATCTTCATCGTGAATACTTGATCCACACACCCCCTTCCCACCCTAAATCCTCCTTGTTCTTCCCCCATTCTCTCCTCCGTTAAATCTCTCACCCTCTCAATTAGTATTCTCCCATACACTTTCCCTACTACACTCAAAAGACAAATACCTCTATAATTCCCACACTCCATCCTATCCCCTTTCCCTTTATACAGGGGAACCAAACAACCATCCTCCCAATCCTGTGGAACCTCTCCCCTCCTCCAACATAAATTATATAACCTATACAGCCATTCCTCCACCCCTCTGCCTCCCATCTGTAACATTTCCATACTCACACCATCTAGACCTGTGGACTTTCCTTTTTTTCCTTTAGTTAACGCCCTAATAATTTCATCCATTTGTATTTCCAAAACCCCTTCCTGCCCCACTTCCCCCCCACCCTCACCTCTTGTAAATCATCCTCATCTCTCCCACCCATTTCATTCAATAATCCTCTAAAATATTCCCCCCATCTTTTCCTCACCTTATCCTCCCCTCCTATCCATTCCCCTTCCTCTCCCTTAACCCTCTCCCCTAACCCTTCCATCTTCTTCCTTTTTTTATTTACTTCTTTCCAGAATATCTTGCTCCCCGTTTCAAAATTTTCTGTCACTTTTCTACACCATTCATTATTTGCATTTCTCTTCGCCCTCTCCACCGCCCTCTTTGCTGCCACTCTAACCCTTCTATATTCCTCCCAGCTTTCCCTTCTCCTATTCCCCAACCATTTCACATAAACCTCTTTTTTCTTTTTCACCAACTCTTTCACCTCCTCACTCCACCATTCACTTCCTTTCCTTCTACTTGCTCCCACCTTTTTTACTCCACATATCCTTCTGGCCTCTTCACAAATTGTCTCTTTAAATCTCATCCACTCCTCCTCCACTTCCCTAATTTCCGTCCCTCTCACGTCCCTCCACTTATCCTCCATACCCCTCATAAACTCCCTCCTACACATTGCCTCATCTAATTTTTCCACCTTTATGACTTCTATTCTCCTCTTATTTTCTCTTTCCCTAACCGTTACCTCTCCCCCTACCCTTAATCTAGCAACCACCAAATAGTGATCAGATAACCCCTTACCTGCCCCTCTGAATACATTTACATCTAGTAATCTGCCCCTATCCTTTCTATTTATACACACATAATCCAATATCGCCCTCCCCCCCGTTATCTCACTCTTCCATGTATACTTATGATTTTCACTTTTCTTGAACCAAGTATTCCCAATTATCATTCTTCTATCAACACACAATTCTAACAGACTTTCTCCATTATCATTCCTTTCCCCTACCAAATGGTCCTATTATTCTTCCCACCTCCTCCCTTCCCACTCCTGCATTCAAATCTCCCAATTAATAAACAAATTTTATCATTTACCCCGAAACTTTCCCAACATTCATTCAACTCACTCCAAAATCTTTCTCTCTCCTCCTCCCTCGCTCCATTTACTGGTGCATACTGCATACGCGCATATAAAAACCCACATTTCCCCCCCAAATTTCATTTTAACCCACATTATTCTCGAACTCACCTATTTGCACATTTTTACCTTATCCCACAACTCTTTTCTCATAACTATTCCTACCCCTTCCCTCGCCCTCACTCTCTCGTTCACCCCCGAAATCATACCCTTAAATTTTCCAAAGTCCATCTCCTTCTATCCTTTCAGCTTTGTTTCTGTCAACCCTAGCATATCCAACCTTTTTTCTTCGAACATTAAGCCCACTTCTTCCCTTTTCAAATCCTCATTTATCCCTCTCACATTCATACAACCCACTCGAATCTAATCTCTTTTACCCATCCTAGCTCTTTACTCCCCCTTACTCCCTTTTATCCTGACCCTCTTATTCACCACTCTACTTTCCACTATTCCCACACTTGATTCGGCTGCACGTTTACCGGGATCCCACAACCTGAGGCACTTCCCAATACCTCAAGCTCCAAACCCCGCTCAAACAACCACACCCTAAAAAAATCCTAAATCTATATTCTAAAACTAATTCACAATTTATAGATAAAACTTAAATTAACACTTATGTTGTTTACGAAATTAATACTTTGATGTATATTCTTCCTACTATTGAAGACACTCCTCTTCTTCTCAGCTTTCGAATCTATTCCTATAGGAAAAATCAGAAGGATCATTGATGTCAACTCTTTCTGTCTTGAAGATACTCTTCCAGAGTACCTCTTCCAGAGTACCTTTGCTTTTTTATATACTTAATTCTTTCTTGCTTGATATTTTATTCTATCCTGCTGTTGATTCGCAACACTAGTATTTTAATTTTATTTGAATTATTATAATAAGTTGTACTCTAAAGCCTTGAGGAGATCTTTTTCACGTAAATACAAAGTAGAAAGCCTCAGTAAATTTCTTTCCTGATGATGATTTGTAGTAACACTTGTATTTAAATTATATATTAGAATCACCTCAGTTACTTTTACTAAGTTGCACTTTGATCCTTTAGATCCTTGAATATTCTTCTTCAAGTAAAATAAGGCAAAAAAAACCTCAATACAATCTAAGAGTCCAAAAGCACTTATAATGGAAATTATGCCACTTCACAATATATTTATCCAACAAAAATTCACTTATTATTTCTTATCTTCAATGCATTTTTAAAATCTCTCGACTTACCAGTTCGCAGTGGTGTGTCTTCATAATTATCACAACAGGTACTTACCTTGTTATTAAATCATAATTTCATAAATTTTCTTTTCTTCTTTTCTCATTCTTCGCTGGGAGTAAGTAAGCCAATTTTTATTCATTGAACACATTACTTACTCTCCACCACATAAATACGAGAAAATTAAGTGGCGCCCGAACAGGGACCTTGTGTTCTTGTCGGCTAAACACCCCACTCCCCACGTTCTACGGTTATGACGCCATCTACTCCCCCTCCGACCCCCCACAACACTCCCTCTTAACACTGATCCATAACAACATCACTTACCACAATACAACTAACGACACCTCCATTTTGTTTCCAGAAGCTCTGATAAAATCCCAATCTTGCTCCATCCTCCTGAACAAGACCACCTATAACATCTTCAATCTCTATATTCGCCACCCCACCTCTCCAAATCCCCTCCCAAACAACCTCACACCCCCCCTATCAATTATAACCAGATACCCAAATCTCATCCTCGGAGGCGATTTCAACGCCCACCACACAGCATGGTACAAAGATTACCCTTCTGACCCCCGAGGCAACCATATCCTTAACGAATTAGAATCCCTAAATATCCTTAACTCCAAAAACCTCCCCACCCGTATCCCTCCCCAAGTTAACCAATCCCCTACTTCCCCAGACGTTACATTCTGTTCCCCCTCCCTACATCCCCTACTAACCTGGGACACTGTTACTGACTTACAATCGGACCACCTTCCTATTCTTATTTCTCTAAACTCCCCTCATCAATCCCCACAAAAAAAGACTCCTACATACACTAACTATAAAAAAGCAAACTGGCCCGCGTTTACTAACCATATAGAAACCCATATTAACCCAATACCAATCCACGACACAACTTCCCTACACACCTCCATTATTCACTTAAACAATACAATCATTAAATCAGCAAACCTCTATATACCCAAAGGCCACAGAAAATCATACAACCCCAAACTCAACCCTGAGATCAACCAACTCATTAAACAAAGAAACTCCCTTCGAAAACTCAACCCGTACACCCCACACATTTCTAACCAAATAACAAACCTAAACACTCAAATATCCAACCTCATAACCACCAACACTACCAATAAGTTTTCAGAATACTTACAACATAACATCTCACGCTTAGACAATAAGAAAACCTGGCAAGTCATTAAAAAATTAAACAACTCTCAAAACAACCCCCCACAATCCCACGAATCCCCATCTTTACCCAACAACTCCCTCCCTTCCCCAAAACAACAATCAGACAGTCTCGCTAAACACTATGCCAACATCTCTCGAAAACCAACCCACCCTGATAACAGGAAAATAAAAAAACAACTCAGAAAACTCCAATTAGACCACACCCTCATACCCCCATTCACAACCAACATGACAATAGATGCCATTAAAACCCTCAAAAATTCAACAGCGACAGGTCCAGACTCAATATCCAACCTACACTTAAAACACCTTGGAGAAAAAACAATTCTCCTAATCACAGAAATCTTTAATAAATCATGGCAGCTCAACTACATACCCCCAATCTGGAAGCAAGCATTCATAATTCCAAAACTCAAACCAAAAAAAGACCCTAACTCCCCCTCCTCCTACCGCCCAATCTCTCTGCTTTGCTCCATTAGTAAACTGCTAGAGAAATTAATTCTAAACAAAATTTCCAACCCCATTACTCTCCCAGATTTCCAACACGGATTCAAAAGCAACCACTCCACAACTACAGCCCTCACCTCCCTCACACAACACATCATTAATGGCTTCAACCAATCCCCTTCCCATAGATCTATACTCACTGCAATAGACATAAATAAAGCATTCGATACCGTCCCCACACACATCCTTATTCAAAAAATCCTCCACTCCCCCTTAGAAAATAATGACAAAAAATGGCTCTCCAATTTCCTCACCAACCGTTTCGCTAAGGTCTTATACAAAAACAACCTCTCCCATTCGATCAAACTACAAAATGGCGTCCCACAGGGCGCCATTCTCTCTCCATTTTTGTTTAACTTTTTCACAGCAGATATACCTACCCCAACCCACCAATCCACCAAACTTATAACTTACGCAGATGACATCAGTCTTATTTCCCAACACCCAGACGTAAACATAGCCACACAACATACCCAAGAATACTTACATCTATTAGAAAATTGGTTAATCTCCAACAGAATGACAGCAATCCCCCTTAAATCCTCCAGCGCACGTGCCTAGCCTATGACCGTCGGCAATCCATCGTCCATCTCATATATCGACCCTGAAAACACGCCCCATCCCCTTGAACCAGCGGCTCCGAAAATACTAGGACTTACCTATGACACACACATGACGTTTACCCCCCACATCGACCAAATCACTTCCTCAACCCAACGAAAACTAAACACCCTCCGAACCCTCTCTCAACACAACTTCAGCGACAGGAAACACACACTCACCACAACTTATAAACAACTCCTCAGAACAACTTTAAACTATGCCTCACCAGCATGGTTCCCAGCACTCTCAAAATCGAACACAAATAAATTACAAATTGCTCAAAATACAGCCCTCAGAATTATCACAGGCTGCACAAAAACCACCCCAATCCAACATTTACACGATGAAACTTCCATCCTCCCCATCTCCACACACCTGGAGATGGTGGGGACTCAATTCTATCAGAAAACACGTAATCCATCCCACCCTTGTCACCAAATTCTCTCCCACCCACCCCGACAAAGACTAAAATCCCCCCTTCTTCACCAGCTCAATTCTATTACAACACATACAACATAATTCCTCCTCCCCCTCCAAATAGGTCATGGATTACACATATCCATACACATTTAACCAGCACATACCTGCTAAACCGCCCAAATAACAATTTACTAAACACCCCCGCTCCAAAACTCTCCCCTAGAGAAGAAACGCTGTCCAGAAGAGGCCAAATCGACCTCGC
>JABUQX010025913.1:20000-23776 GCA_015478945.1 Trachelipus rathkii
TATTAATTTATTTATTAACTTTATTATTTTTAAAATAATTATACTTAAATTTTAGTAGAAACGTTATTCAATTGTTTCCCTGTAATATTTAACCAATTGAGCAAGGCGCATGTGTGTCGCGCAGCCTCCTTGATCATAATATTATAATAAAAAGTTAGTACTTGTGACCATCGTTCGGAAAAAGTTGTATTTGTTTATATGCAATTTCTAATTTGTTAAACATATAAAAGTGCAAGTTCTACTTAAATTAGACTATAATACTATAATCCTAACCTAGTTTATGTTGGGAAATACTTTTCTCTAATTGAAATTCCTTAAGTTAAAAATAAAGAACAGTGCAATATCGTTCTGAAAGTCAAATTAATTTTTGAAACTACCATCATTAATTGCTCCTATCTTATGATTCAATGCAAAGGATCTCTGTAATTATAATTTATTATTTTGAGGTAGAGCCTGGCCAGGAACTGTTTTGGGTAATAAATTGGTAGGTCCTAAGCATATTAAAGTTGCCGTAATTATTTATAAGGTAAGACACTTTTATATTTCTTTATTAGTGTTAATCAGTTTTATTTTAAATATTATTTCCAAGAAGTATATGTTCAATTTTGTTGAGTTTGGTATTATTTATAACTTAGCAAAGTTAACATATATTTTTTATTTCAAAAATTAATTTTCAACTCAGAAAAAGTTTCTATTTTCGTATCGAAAAATTGCATTACGTATTCATAGTAGAAATATTCATATTTATACTGTGACGTATTGTTCTTAGAAAGATCGATATTTTCAATATCGATAGTGGAGCGATATTGCCTTGTTCTTTATTTGTATCGAGTATGTATCGATATATCGATTACATATCGATATTATAAATTATTCTCGAAGGCTGAATGTAAATTTAAGTGTGAATTTTGTTAAATTGAAATGGATTTTAAGCATTTCTAGAGTAAATATATTATAAAAGTTGATAGTGTTAGTAATTGGTGATGGGATAGTTTATAATAATCATATATTAAAGCAAATTTATGCTAAAATTAGAAATTAAGTTTGTTTACAAGCAGTACATGCCTGCGAATAGGCTATAGCTATTGAAAATTATAAAGCTGCCTATTTAATGAATTTGGATTTCATTTATTGGTTAAGAAAATTATTAATATTAAGGTATAGTAATTAAATTATGCTACAAATAGTAAATTTTATTATAGGCTAAGTTGATATACCTAATCAAAATTATGGGCCTAACTGATGAAGAAGCTCAAGCTTTAAGCTCTTGTAAAGCTTCTGTTAAAGCTTTGATAAGAAAAAGAGCTATTTCTAAAGCAAAAATTACTAATAATTTAAAAAAGTTAACTGCTTTTGGTAATGAAAATAAATTAACAGAGCCTCTATTTAGAGCTGTAAATACTGATATTGAGAAAGAAGTCTATTCTATTAAAAGTTTGGATGATGAGATTGTCATACTGTTGTCTGATAATAATGTAGATAATTTAGATCCTTCTTATTTTAATTCTGAGCTTGAAGGTCAAGTAGATTACCATTTTGAGTTGTCAGCTGAGTTATTGTCCTTTGAAAAATATTTTCCAAAAGAAATTGTAAAAATAAATGAGAGTGTAAATACTGATAATTTTTTGGATTTAATAAATAAGGTTAATATAAATGATTCCAAACTGCCTAAGTTGCAGTGCGAAGTAATTGATGGATTGGGAAAGAATAAATTACTTTTTTCCAATTTCCTTAATAAATTTAATAATTTAATCGGTAATAGGAGTAATTTAACCAATTCAGTAAAGCTTACTTATTTAATTAGTTTTTTAAAGGATTATGCTCTTAAAGTAGTAAGCCATCTGTCTATTACAGATGAAAACTATGACATAGCCTTAAGGTTATTAAAGAAAGAATTTCTTGATAGGCCTTTCATAATTAATGAAAATATAAATAATATTTTAGATCTTAAGGTTGATGAAGGCTATGATGAAGGCTTTTTGAAATTGAAAGTGTATATAAATGAACTTAGGTCAATGATTTATGAACTTAAGAGTTATGAAGTAGACTTTTTAGAAGCTGATACACCTGGAAGTCTACTCTTGAGTAATATAATATTTCAAAAATTGCCTAAAGTGTTTAAAAGTGAATTAATACATAAAATTGCAAATAATTATCCTACTTTGGTACAATTTTTTGATCATTATAATGAGGTTATTAATACTTTAAGTATTTTGTCCCAAAATAGGAAGGATGTATCAACCAAAGCTAAAGTAAATAAAGTTTTTCAAGCTACTAAAGCTCCTAAATCTAGTACTCTTCAAAATTTTAAAACTGTAAATAATAGTAAAGATTCTAAAATGTATGTAAATAATAAAATAGAAACTCAAACTTACAACCCTACAATTTGTAAGCTATGTCAATTAAAAAATCATCCTCTCTATTTATGTGACAAGTATCCAACAGTGCCTCAGCGTATAAAACGTGCCAAAGAGCTAAACATGTGTCATCATTGTGGAGGTTTGGGTCATGTGCCTGAAAAATGTTATGGTATTAAAAATAAATTAAGATTTAATTGTTTTAAGTGTAAAGCTAATTCCCATATAACAGCTTTTTGTCCCAATGATATCCCAAATGAGCAAAATGAGTCTGTTAGCTCCTTATGTATAAGTTTCCAACAAAATGTGGATAAAGTGTATTTGTTGCCAACAATTTCCTTTCAACTCTTTAAAGGCAACAAAAAGGTTACAGTAAGAGGAGCAATAGATACATGTAGTCAACGCTCTTACATATCTAAAAATGCCATGACATTGTTTTAATTAATAATTTGATAATTTACATGAATTAGAGTACAATATTCAAACTTTCATTGGGTGCAAAACAGGCGAATTTTCAGCAACTTTTATTGGTTTAACAGATTTAGATGATCGGGAAGTTTTTATGCATGCCTTTTCCTCATTGGACAATTGATTTAATTTATATATACTATAGTATAATTCACGGCATGAACTAATATATAAGCGGTTGAAATTTTAAGAAAAATGGTTATTCCTTGAGCTGTAATATCTTACTATATTTAGATATAATATAATTGAAGCCAGTGTGTATATATATATATGATGTAAACCATTGTACATATGTATTTGACATTGATTTGTTTAATTATAAGCACATGACATTATATATCAATATTTCTATTCTATAATATACTCCTATTCATATTATATATCTCTTTAGTTGAGTGGTAATGTGTCTTGGAAATTGTTTTATAACTTTATAGAAGCGTTAATAGCGCTCAGAGAGTCTCGCAAAGTGAAAAACTTAGTCCGCAAGCGCCAAAAGGCGCAAAGCGCACCAGTTTTTCAAAAAAATTACTCCGGAACGCAAAAGCGCATTATATGTCCACCAAATCATTTTTTTTAAAAGTCAAATTTAGGAGCGCAAAAATAAAAATAAATAAACTTATATATATTATACCTTATTAATAAGGTAATGTGTTCCCTAAAATATATATTTTTAAACTCTAAGAAATTAAAACATTAAATATATATTAATGGGTAATAAGATATTAGTAAATTATGCATAGTTCTTCCATATGATTAGTAAGTGGAGATGGATATCTGTTTTAGTAAATGAAACTCATTAGTATAAATTTGATATATTTAATATGTACCTTATTAAAGTTATTTATCCACCCTTGTGATAATTAATTTAGTGATTATTAGATTCTATGATATATATAGGAAATTATATGTATTATAATATATTATATATATTAAGTAAGATAAATAATATAT
>JABUQX010025914.1:0-2500 GCA_015478945.1 Trachelipus rathkii
CGAGAGAGATGTTGATGATATATATTATATATATATATATAATTATATATCCTATATATATATATATATATATATATTATATATATAATTATAATATATATATATAATATATAGTATATATATATTATATTTGTGTGTATATAATATATAATATTATTATATATAATATTATTATATATATTATAGTATATATATATATATATATAATATATATATAATATATATGATATATATATATTATATATATAGGCAGCTTGTGGCGCCGCCAAATGCTATCGGACATACGAAAGTTCTAGGCCGAGAATAACTGTCAGACAAGAAAGCTAAGCTGTTAATAAAAAAGGCACACAGCTAGTTTTGACTTCAGAGCCAATGTGGAAAACGAAAACATTAAATACTAGAGAAAAAATGTAATGTCTATTGAAATACGGTCAGTAATTAGTGAAATTTACTTCCTTCATTATCTATCGTATTGGATATAGTCTTTTTAGTTTTTCCTAACCTACTAAACCTTAAAAACGTCGTTTGTCAAATCATATAGAGGTTCATTTTTGTTATTTTCGCCAAGAATTTAGAAGTGGCAAGTTGCCCCCCTGCAACCCGCTGCTCTACGCCCATGTAGATATAATATATATATATATATAGTAAGTTTGGTATATATATTATATATATGATATATATAAATTAATATTATATTATATATATATATATATATATAATAATATATAAGTATATATTATAGTAAAGAATGGGCTTTATGCGATTCATGTTTCGAGTAGATAAGTTTGTTGAAAGCTGATCTAAAACGGTTTTCCATGGTTTATACTTTACATACTTATATTGTATTGCTTGTACATCCTACCTAGCCTAACCTAACCTAATAAATATCCTAACCTAGCCTAACCTAACCTAAGCTAACTTAACTTAACTAGTGCTAACCTAAACTGAAACTAGCTAATTTTTCAACAAATTTTTTTTTAAATATACCAGGAAAAATGCAGAAAGCAACTATATGTATATCATTTTTTCATTTATTTTATTCAAAATCATTTAAAATTCAATTACAAAAAAATATATATAAACAAACAACTTCGTCTTATTAAACCCAGATTTAATAAAATTATATCTGTGAACATAAAACGGAAAAGTATATATATATATATAGTACTATTATAGTATATTATAATATATTATACTATATAATGATATATATATATATATATATATATATATATATAAATATATATAATATATATATAATTATATTATATATATATATATATAATATATATATTATATATAATATATATATATATAATAAATATATATATAAGTATATATATATAATATATATATATAGGTATATTATAGTAGATTATATATATATATTATATATATATTATAAATATATATATATTAATATATATATATATTTATTATAGAATATATATATTATATATAATAAATATATACATATATTAATATTTATATATTTATTTAAAAATATATAGATATATTACTATAATATATTTATAAATAAATAAGTTAACACATAGAGGGTTATTTTCACGTTTATTATATATTATATATATTAATATATATATATATATATAGGTAGGGACAATACGGTTAGCTCGGAATGAATCAAGAATGGCTATTGATTGCAAGAAGACCATCCATAAATAATTTGAAAGGAGACCTGGAAAATGGCCACATTTTCAGTAGATTCAAAGTGCAAGATATAAATTTTTATCATTTTTTCATCCCACAGCGGGAAAGATCTCTTATTTAGGGGTAGAGATAAACAAAAAGGTACAATATATATATATATATATATATATATTATATATATAATATAGATAATAATAATATAATATATATAATATATATATATAATTTACAGTTGTTGCATTACCTACTCACGGGCGGCCCTATCAAGGAGGGGTGTTACAACGTCTCAGAAGCACCACCAAACCAACCAAAATTACGGCAGATGAGCACAGACGCAAGCTTTGAAGTGAGTGAGATTAAATTCAGGCAGAATATACAAAAACTGGAAAAAAGTTTCACAGAACAGAGGTGGCAGCAAACTTGAACCACCGCAGCCGAACTAGCCTGGGTTACCAATATCCACACAAAAACTCATGCGCGAGACACAGCAGCCTCCTTGTGGCTACGCAGCCGTCGTAAAAGGTGGTGGTATCCGAGTGACAAGTTCCCTCGAGCACCTGCCGCTGGGGTACCTATAGAAAAGTGAGATAAAGCACAAACATCGCGCCGCAAAGATAGAGGGTCAAGTGAACGGGAAAGTACAGAACACAGTTTTATTAAGTCATTTGCCTTTGACTCGACCTTGTCATCCAAAAGTCGGGTGAAACAAGAGCCCCCCCAGATATGAGAGCAGTACTCCAAAAAAGGGCGGATGAAACGCATGGTAGCTGGAGTAACTGAGAAGAGGAAAAAAAGTCCCTCAGTCTAAACAGAATTCCAAGTTTCTTTG
>JABUQX010025914.1:7500-17500 GCA_015478945.1 Trachelipus rathkii
TGGATCGAGTTTATGTGGTTTAATATGTCTTGGGGGTTGGTTGTGTTTGGTATGGCGGCAAAAATGTCGTCCACAAATCGTATCTAAATAAAAAATAAACGAAGATGATGTGGTAGAATATAATAATGTTCGAGTAATTCCATGTATATGTTGCTGAGCATGGGAGAAAGTGGAGATCCCATGCTCAGACCGTGTTTTTGTTTATAAAAATGTTGGTTAAATTGAAAGAAATTATGTTGTAATGTAAGTAGTATTAGTTGTTTTAATATAGAGAAAGGTTGTGAGAGGTTAATATTGTTTTCAGTTATGTATTTAGTTATGTATTTATTCAACATTATTAACATGTCCATCATTCATAATATTACAAACACAAAAATCAGAAAATCTGCAGAAGCATTTTGCATATACAATCTTCCAAATTTCAACCACCGCCCTGGGGATCAAACTATAGACTATATACAGAACAATATTATGAAGAGTTCACCATTCTACAAAAATATCTTAGATAACCAACTTCCTCAAAACTAAATAGAATCACATAGAAGACAGTTTTTCGCCTTGTTTAATTGTCAAAGCTAGAAGAAGGTCATGTTACTACAATGACGAAAGCTCGCAAATGTATATAAGTTTTAAATTGTGTTTTATGTGTTTTTAAATATAAAATAGATTCCTAATAGCAACAAAGGGTTTTAATCATTCATAATATACAGAAAAGTGAAAATAGCTTTCTAGAAAATATTATTATTATTATTATTATTATTATTATTATTATTATTATTATTATTATTATTATTATTATTATTATTATTATTATTATTATTATTATTATTATTATTATTATTATTATTATTATTATTATTATTATTATTATTTTTATTTTTATTTTTATTTTTATTTTTATTTTTATTTTATTTTTTTTATTATTTTTTTTATATTATGATTATTTATTATTATTAAATTATTATTGTTATTATATATTATTATTCTTATTAAATATTTTATTGATTTTATTAATTATATTATTATTATATTATTAATTATTATTATTATTATTATCATTATAATTATCATTATAATTATCATTATAATTATCATTATAATTATCATTATAATTACCATTATAATTACCATTATAATTATCATTATGCACAAAAAATTTATCATTATCATTATCATTATCATTATCATTATCATTATTATTATTATAATTATCATCAAAACCTGAATAGGTTTTCGTAGCAGAAAAAAATTTGATTGAAAATCTTTGGGAAATAAATGAAATCTTCCGAGTCGGTCCAGGATCAGACACGCCCCTTCAGACCAACAAATTTGGGACTTTCGATCAAGATTTTTCTCTCCATCTCAAAACTTTGCCTCACAAGTTCAAAAGAAGGAAAAACTTCTTTGGTTTTCTTCTTAAAGGAATTGCCAAAGTGGTATTGTATATCGTATTTTTTATTATTCTTGTTGTTGTATTTTATTGTATTTTATTGTTCTGTTATTTATTTTATTATTTGTATTTTTTTTATTTTATTTTATGCTATTTTATTGTATTGTATTGTTTTTGTTATTCAGTATATATTTATTATTATATTTTGTGTCCCATTGTTTACTATTCTCTTTTCATTATTCTTTAATGTGTATTCCATTAAGTTCTCTCTCTCTCTCTCCTGCTCTCTCTCTCTCTCTTTCTCTCTCTATATATTCTCTGCTCATATATATATATATGTATATATGTATGTATATATGTATGTAATTTTTATGTATATGTATGTATGTAATAATGTATATGCATGTCAATATCTCTCTCTTCTTCATTCTCTCTCCTCTCTCTCTCTCACTCTCTCTCCTCTCTCTCTTCTCTCTCTCTCTTCTCATATATATATATATATATATATATATATATATATATATATATATATATGCTCTATGGAAACTCCAGGAGCTATGAATCTTGACTAATTTAACTGATTGTTTTTAATACTTTTAAAACACAATTAAATTTTTTTTATTGGACTAATTTTTAATTATAGAGTAAAATCTAGGGATTCCATCCCTCCATTACTCTCTTCCTGTCCATTCCTTCATTCCATTTTCTCTCTCTCTCTCACTCTCTCTCTCTCCTCTCTCTCTCCTCCTCTCCTCCTCTCCTCCTCTCCTCTCTCTTTCCTCTCCTCCTCCTCCTCCTTTCTTTCTCCTCATGTGTGTTTTGATATATATATGTATATGTATGTATGTAATATGTCACTTTATGCTCTAATATGTATGTAATATTGCCATTCCTTCCACCAAGTTTTGTTTCCATTCCTTCCACTATTTCATTCCTCCTTCTCTCTCTCCTCTCCTCTCCTCTCTCCTCTCTCCTCCTCTTTTCTCTCTTTCTTTCCTGTATGTGTGTATGTAATATGTATATGTATAATAACAATAATATGTAATATGTAATAATAATAATATAATATGAATGATAACAACATCCTTAATTTTTTTCATATTTCAGATTGTGAAAGTTTTATTTTATTAAACATTCACACGTATAATATATGTAATAATAATAATATATGTACGTAATAATATGCTCTCTATATATATCATATCATATATATAGTAATATGTGTAATCATAGTAGTTTTTGGTTAACTAGGCGGCCGTATGTACATGTGTTTGTATGTATGTATGTATGTATATGTGTATGTATGTATAATAATAATAATATAATATGTATATGTATATATGTATATGTATATGTATGTATGTAATATGTATGTGTTTCTTCAACTTCGTGTAACAGGTGTTGAACTGTATTCTTGTTAGTGCAAGAACAAAGAACTGGTGTCAATTACAAGAACATCTGGTGTTTTGTTCTATATCTGTATGTATGTATGTGTAATATGGAAACAACAACTTATGCGTATATGTATGTGTATATGTGTATGTGTATGTATATATATATATATATTATATATATATATATATATATATATATATATATATATATATATATATATATATATATATATATATATATATATATATATATATATATATATATATATATTTGTTAGTTATACTTTATAGAGTATTTCAGTTATTAAGAGAATTTAGATTTCTATTTATAAATATTAATTTTTCAACACTTTTCGAATTAAGTCTTGTTCTTCGATCGGCTATTAGATCGCCCGCTTTTGAGAAAAGTCTTTCATTTTCAACCGATGTTGCTGGGATAGCAAGAAAAACTTTAGCTACTTTACTAAGTATTGGGAACAAAGCCTCCTTTTCCTTCCAAAATGTTAAAATGTCGAAATCAATTGTTCTTATAGTCTTGTCCTTTTGATAATATTTCTTGTAAAGTTCGAGTTCATTATATAGAGATGAATCTACAGATGATTCACTATCGCAGTCACTATCGCTAGACTTTGTAAGTAAATTGTCAAGCATTGATATACGAGATGTCTTTGAAATATTTATATCATGGCTCAAAGTTTTCGAAGAAAATGGTCTTAGATCTCGCTTTCGTAGTTTAGTTGGTGATTCTACAGTAACGTCCGGTTCCGGGATTTTCATATTTTCCTTTAAAAAAATTTTGGGTCCAAGTATGTTGACATAAGACAAATTGGGTTTTGAACGTAGGGGATTAGTCTTTGATTACCTTCATTTTGGATTTGTTCTTTAGCCTTTTCTGTTTCTTCATGCAAATCTTCTATTGCTGATAACTGAGAGCTTATAGCATAAACAGTTGGAACAATTATCGAAGATGTAGGATATTTACTTCCACACAAAATTTGCGATGCTTCTTTGAAAGGTCTCAGAATTTCTTGCAAATTCTCTAAAATTATTTTTTCATTTGGTTTTATAGCCAGGGATGGAAGTTTTAACTTCAAAGCTGCAATTTCTAACTGCTCTGCTTGACTGACAGCTTCGTCTATCATAGGTAATGAACTATTCCATCTTGTTTTACAATCTCTCGTAATTTTGTTTGAATTATGTGAAGTATTTTTTTCTGATTTATAGATTGCTTTGTAGTCATTCCAAATTTTTGGAAATCTTTTGAATAACGTTGCAATATTTCGAACTTTATCAACAATTTTTGATGTAAATGTTGAATTTTGTGGTTTTGGAAATAAAACAGGATCAATACAAAGGTTTATAGTATGTGCAATGCAAGGTAATCTTTTTATATTCAATTTCTGACATGCTTTAATAACATTTGTTCCATTATAAGTAACAGCAAAGGAAGGCATTCTAAATTTAAGTTCTTGAAAACACTTTGATATTGAAACACTTATGTTATCACCTGTATGAGATTCATCCCATGGAATGCATCCGATACAAAAAACACGCAATTTCTAAGTTTCATCAATTGAGTGTGAAGTTAGGGCTAAAAACTGACTTTGATTTTTGGTGCATGTCCATAAATCGAATGTTACATTAAAGTGATTAAACTTACCATCTTCGGACTGGCTTGACAACATACTTTGAATTTTTTGTCTCATGTCGTCGTACAAACAATTTATATGATTCGTTGCAATTGCTCTTCGTGTCGGGGCTTGATATTCGAGATCGAATATATATATATATATATATATATATATATATATATATATATATATATATATATATATATATATATATATATATATATATATATATATATATATATATATATATATATATATATATATATATAATATTTATATTTTTATATATATATATATATATATATATATATATATATATATATGGACAAATTATAGTAATGGGGACACGGAACGGAACGTCGGATTTCAAAAATCTTTTCACAGGGTGACTCTATGGTACATAAAAAGATGTTCTAGGGATGAAATGGAATTTTTTATTTTTTGTTTTTTTATATCTCCGGTTAGGAACGTCGGATTTAAAAAAAACTTCACAGGAAGACGTAACCTACCTAACCTAACCTAACCTAGAATCAACCTGTGAATTTTTTTTAAATGCGACCTAACTAACCTGAAATAAAAATGAAATTTTTTTTCCATTTCACCCCTAGAACATCTTTATATGTCCCATATGTTAATTTTTTTTTTTTAATCTAATTTCGTGTCACATTATATACTTTTGTCATATATATATATATATATATATATATATATATATATATACTATATATATATATATATATATATATAAATATATCTTTCTCTATATATATATATATATATATATATATATATATATATATATATATATATATATATATATATATCAATTAACTAGATTGATACTTATTTTTTGGAGGAGGGGAGGGGGAAATTAGATATTTAAGTAAAAATAGTAATAATACATTTGGAAGCAGAATGTAAAAAGATGTTTTTGAGATAAAGTAATTAATAATTTTTATTATTATTATTATTATTTACGAACTTCTTTTTACTGCGTAATTCAAATTCCATATTATATACTACTTGGATGTTGTACGGCTAACGTTTTCTATGATTAGGAAATAAATTAAAAGATGACTTCAATATTTTTAATTTAATTTAAAAAACAACAATTTCCTAAGTTTTCGTGAACTAAGCTAACCTAACCTAACCAAATCTAACCTAACCTAACCTAACCTAGCTGAAGCTAACCTAACCTAAAAAAAAAATCCATTTCGCCCCTAGAACATCTATTTACGTATCATAGGGTCTACCTGTGAAATTTTTTTTGAAATCTGACGTCCCGTTCCGCGTGGGCGTTAAGTAAGTTTGTCATATATATATATATATATATATATATATATATATATATATATATATATATATATATATATATATATATATATATATATATATATATATATATAAATATATATATATATATATATATATATATTATAAAAATAACTTAACTTTAAGAACACAGATTTTATATTTTACTCAAGAAAAACAATAATTCAATAACTAAATACTTACAAAAAAGCAGGAGATTCTACCGATCGAAATGACATCAGATCAGCGGCCACCCATTCCACAATAGCTTGATCAATTGATTTTTTCCTTCTGGAATTCATCTGTTTTTTTCACTTTTGAATCAGAATTGGTTTTAAAATAAGATCCCACACTAGAACGTTCATTTTCATTTTTAATTTTCTTTTCTAATTCGTTGTAAAGTGGTATATGATTTCGTCTTAAATGCCTTCTTAAATTGAAAGGCTTTTTATTGATTTTTGAAAAACACAAACGGCATTTTCTTTTATCTGATTTCCCAGTTTTCTCATAGCAGTCGACAAAAGTTTTCCATTTGTAATGTTCTGGCTGCAAAGTATTTTGTGATGTTTCCTGAACAGACGTCCCACTCCATGAGGTTGAAGGTACTTCCATAGTGGATGGTACTTCGTCCAAGTCTGAAGCACTTGAAGACGTCATTTTATTTCTTACCTTTACGTTTGATTATTTTGATAGGCTATATTTTTAATCAACGTAGTTTTTTTTTTCTTACAAAGTTAAAATAAATATCAGAGATATTTAGTTTTTTGATAAAAAGATACTGTAATTCAACATATAATTAAACAATAATTTTCTGTGCTAGAATACAGCTTACAATCACTTCCAGCCACTGCGATTGCTATACAACTGAATCCGACTGACGTTGGTGATTTAATTTCAAAGTTCGGAGATGCAGACTCAGCATCTCAGAGACTCTGACCTTGAGTTATATTGAAATGACGACTCGCGGTCTTTGAGTTAGTATATAAAACTCTAGAATATATATATATATATATATATATATATATATATATATATATATATATATATATATATATATATATATATATATATATATATATATATATATATATATATATATATATATATATATATATATATATATATATATATACTCTCTGAATTTTTAAAATTGAATCTGAAAGGCCCAGCACCGCGCACCGCACACCGCACAAAGCACCCCATCTTCCACTGTTTCCATTCCTCTCCTCTCTCTCTCTCTCTCTCCTCCTCTCCTCTCCTCTTTCTCTCCTCTCTTTCTTTCATATGCATGGATCCGGCAATCCCAGAGACCAGATATTGACCTAAAAAGGCTATAAACATTTAAAACAGAGATAAATATCATTTTATTAATCGGGACATTTTTACCCGTGAAATTAAAAAAAATAAAAAAAATAACGCTTTTTTAAAATTAAAATTGTTAAAATTGTTGGAAAAAATTGCAGTTTTTTGAAAATAGGAAGAAGCTGTAGTAGTCGGAGGGCACACAAAAGTTGCAAATGTTGAATTTTTTCTTTTATAACTAAACGATACCTTCTGGGAGAACGATGGAGAAAGTCGGGGTTTCTCGGCCTACCGGGGACGACGGGGGACTGTCCCTCCGTCGGCTCAGAACCCCCCAAAAAGGATATAAAAAGAAAAATAATATTTTCTTCAAAGCGTAAAAATAAAATGGTATTTGGCAACCTAAGATTATACTAGTATTTAAAGTGTTATTAATAAATATTAGAGAATAAAATAATTTTTTTTTTTAAGTTTCATCCATGAAATTGCTTGCTAAAATCAAAAATGTTATTTTCATAGGTTGTTTGATCCTGCAACCCGTTCAACCCCTATATATATATATATATATATATATATATATATATATATATATATATATATATATATATATATATATATATATATATATATATATATATATATTTTTATTTGTGCATATGCACCAGTGAATGGAGCGAGAGAGGAGGAGAGAGAAAGATTTTGGGGAGAATTGAATGAGTGTTGGGAAAGTTTCGGGGTAAATGAAAAAATTTGTTTACTGGGAGATTTGAATGCAAGGAGTGGGGAAAGGGAGGAGGGAAGGTATATGGAAAAAGAATAATAAGTCCTTTGGGGTTGGGGAGAGAAATGTGGAGAAAGCCTGATAGAAGTTATGTGTCGAAAGAAAGAGAATATTAGTAGAATACGTGGTTAAAAAAAAAAAAATTAATCATAGAAATGATCGTGGGGCAGGGGAAAACAATGTCAATTATAATATTAATATCGGGATCGAAGTGATGGATCATATTCCGGCGAACAGGAAGGATCAGATCTATTAAAATGCGGATCAAAGGTGGAAGATGCTCAAAAGTAGAGAAATGTCCGTGCGGCATCGGAGAATAAAGGAGTTAAGGGAAAATTATAGACAAAATGGAAAAATAAAAGGATCGAGAAGTCGGCGTCGACAAAACGAAAAATATGGAAGATAAATCCAAAATCGTCGTCGTCACGTCAAAGAATCGCGCGTCATCACGCCCGCTCATCGTCCATCAAAAGCGCATCCTCGAAAAAGAGCTCAAGTCAAAATCGAAATAATCGGCATTTTGCGCGTCGTCTCCGCATCGGCATCGATCCGATATTCAGCGATCCTCAAAGCGTCCGAAATCAGAACCAGATCAGAAAAAAGATCAAATCCGCTTGCGTCGAAATATCGTCGAAATCCGGCAAAATAAAAAAGATGGAGAGAATTAATAGAATAAATGAATAAAGAAGTCCACTGAGTCTGGATGAATGTGAAAGGAGAATAAATGTTGAAAGGAGGTATAGAGGTGGAGGAATAAACATAGGTTGCCTTCCGGAGAGGTGGTGGTGCAGGATTGGATGGATGGTTGTTTGGTTTAGGATAGAGATGGCTGGGGTGTGGTAGGGAAGAAGTATGCGGTTAGAGGATAGAAGGTTTGGAGGGGCTCGAGTTGGGGAGGGGTGTGGACAAGGAAGTGGAAAAGTAATGAAGAAGCGTCATGGATATTTCGATTAATCGAGAGTCGTCGAGAGTCATCGAGTCGAGGAAATGTAGAGAGAAAATATCAAAGGCTTTTGTCGTCGATAATAAAGTGTCGGAAGAGTAAAGATGTTAAGGATAATAATAAGATTAAACAAAGTGTCTCATATTAATTATTCTCATCAAAAGTAAAGGAAAGAGAATTAATAAAATAATATTCTGAATAAATGCATCTTTCCTGGAAAATAAAGTATTAGTAAAGTTAAGAAAATGAATAAAAAGCTCGAAATCAAGTAGAAATAAAATGTTAAAGAAGAGGAAAGGGTCGGGGATAAAGTAAAGAGTAAATGGAAAATAAATTACAAAATAGGATGTGCGATAGAGGAAAGGATGAAGGAAGAATAAGGCTCGAAATAAATTGAAGAATAAAGGAACTGAAGTAAAGATCAAGAGATATCTAAAGGTCCGTCATATTGGTAATGAGGAGTTGGAAGTCAGGAAATATTAAGATAAAGTTAAAGCAGTTCTCGGGGTCACAAAGAGATCCGGCTCGTCAAAGTAAAGGAAAAGTGGTCGGGAGGAATATGAATCCTGGTCGGGCGTGGAAAAAAAATATTCATAAATTACTCGACATTAAAATGAAATGGAAGAACAAAGAAGTCGTCACGAAAGTTCAGGAAACGGAGGATAAGGAAAAAAAGGAAAAGAGATCAAAGATGGATCGTCGATCAAAGAATGGAAGAGAGATCGGCGAGGAAAGAAAAGAATATATTAGCAAAAGAGGATCGAAGAGAGATGGAAAGGTGATGAAAGAGCAAGATAGAGGTGTATGAATAAAGGAAGCTAGCCACCTCGCTTTGGACAAAGATGTTGCTCTTTTCTCTCTCTCTCTCTCTATATATATATATATATATATATATATATATATATATATATATATATACTATACTATATATATATATATATATATATATATATATATATATATGTATTATTAAAAGGCGGAAACTGTATAAATCGTCTGTATATATATATGGAATGTTAAGAAGAATAAATGAATTGAGAGAGAGAAGAAAAAAAAAGTGATGGATATATTTAGAAAATGAAAGGTAAGAAATTTGATTTTGCTTTCTGTCACTGAATTAAAGATGAATGGACTTCACGTTAGAAGAACGATTGAGAGAGGGAGAGAATGATGAGGGAATGAGAGGGAGAGAATGGTGAGGGAATGAGAGGGAGAAACTTGAGGGTTCCGGTGGATTTGGTTTATCCA
>JABUQX010025914.1:25000-32500 GCA_015478945.1 Trachelipus rathkii
ATATATATATATATATATATATATATATATATATATATATATATATATATATATATATATATATATATATATAGGCCTATATATATCTTTATATAGATATAGAAATATCCGCGAATATATATATATATATATAATATATATATATATATATATATATATATATATATACATATATATATATATCTATATATATATATATTCTTTAGACGTTCATTAATGCTCATAATGAATATAAACCATGTTAAAAATCTTATTCCCAAATGGGTTTCCTCGATATTTCGAAGTTAAATCGATTTGAGGAATCAGAAAGAATCTTCAAGTTTATCCGATTTTATTAATCTAGCTTAAAATATATTTTTCTTATTTAACAATTTTTCTTCAATTTTAATAATTTTATAACACTAATTTAAATATATTTTTTAAAATTTCATAAAAAATAATATATATATATATATATATATATATATATATATATATATATATATATATATATATATATATATATATATATATATATATATATAGGCGAAGATTCTCACGAAGTTTTATTCTTGGCGAAATAAAAATTATGAACCTTATATGTTTGCCAGACGACGTTTTTAAGGGTTTATTAGTAGAAAAACTGAAAAAAAAGATACATCAATCGATAGATACTGAAGGAGTAATTACTAATTACTAACGTATTATAAACATACATTTTTTTATAGTTAATATGTTTTCATTTTCATATTGGCTTGAAGTCAACTAGCTGTGTGCTTTTTACTCAGCTAGCTTCTTCAGACAGTATTCTCCGCTGGAACTCTCAGTATGTCGATAGTATTTGGCGGGTGAGAAAAATAAGCTATATATATATATATATATATATATATATATATATATATATATATATATATATATATATATATATATATATATATATATATATATATATATATATATATATATATATATATATATATATATATATATATATATATATATATATATCCTCAACTTGCCCCCCTAAATGAGAAATCCTGCCTACTGCCCCTATATATATATATATATATATATATATATATATATATATATATATATATATATATATATATATATATATATATATATATATATATATAATATTTATATATATATATATATATATATATATATTGGGTCTTATGTAGATGATATATGCACAGTGTTTTGTACTCATACAAAAGTGTCATTTCTAGCAACTTTACATTTTTTCAGTTTCACAATTTTTGTTTTTAGGTGAGATAAAATTTATTTAGGTAAGTTAAGTTAAAGTTAAGTTAAGGTTAAGTTAAGGTTAAGTTAGCAGTAAAAGTACACATATTTTAAAATTTATTTTATCAGATATTAACTGATATTTAAAAAAATTATAATATTTCATTAAAAAGTATATATAGATTTGTTTTTGAACTTAACAAGTTTCCTTTTTTTTTTTTTATATTTTTATTTTTTTAATATAAAATGATGGTGCTAGATATCGTACTTTTATGACACTTTTGTACGAGTCCAAAACATTGGGCATATCATCTACATAAGATCATATATATATATATATATATATATATATATATATATATATATATATATATATATATATATATATATATATATATATATATATATATATATATATATATATATATATATATATATATATATATATATATATATATATATTAGTTACCCATGTAGAATAAAAGTTTATTTATATTTCATAATAAAATAAAATTAGTAATTTTTTTAATAATGTTAGTTTAAAAATTAAGTTTTATAACTTAACTATATTTTATTTCTATATTACTTTTTTCTAAAAGGTTGAAATTAATTTGCCCATTGTTAAGTCAGAGTTGGAGATTTTTAGCAGTGAATCATTCACTTAAGAAATATAGCAATAGATTATGTATGTGTAGCTGGTGTCTGGCTTCGTGGGTTATTGCGGAATAATCAAAGTTTTTCTTATAGCTCTTGGAACAGGAACAAGCTCATTCTTATTCAGCTTCTAGTTCATTAATTCATTTATTTATTTATTTATTTATATATAATTAACAAAATAATTATTTATAAAATACTTGAGTTATCCATTCCTGCAGTTATCTTTTAGCATATAATTATTTTTATGGGTATCTAAAGCAGTTTTCGTTTTTGCATTTGTGCTAACGCTGGATAAGAAATGCTAATCCAGTTTTAGCACGAATTTCGGGCATAATCGACCGATTGTTTACAAAAATATTGATCAGCTGTTCTAATGGAGCACGTGGTTTTGGAATAAACAAAAATAAAAAAAAAATAACAAATGGTTTTTATCACAAATAATTGATCAACTATTGTGATGGAGTTTATCGATTTGGAAGAAATTAAATTTAAAGTTAATTTCATGAATGAAACATTCATCAAATCAACAATCTACGCCGCAATCTGATTTGCTTAAATTTCGTTAGCATTTTCCTAAAATTCGGTAAGCACGGGAAAGAGCAACCTAACAGAATTTAGGAAATTACTAACGTTTCGTTAGCATTTTACTAAATTTGTGCTAAAATTGACATAATCGAACGACTTTTTAGCATTTTCCTAAATTTCGTTAGCAAAAGTGCAAAATCGAAAACGCCTTAAATATAAAATTCTAAGATCAAGTAATATATATATATATATTATATATGTATATATATGTTTTATATATATATATATATATATAATATATATATATATATATATATATATATATATATATATATATATATATATATATATATATATATATATATGATATATATATATATATATATATATATATATATATATATATATAAGACTAATATTTATATATATATATATATAATAATAATATAATATATATATATATATATATATATATATTAAATAATAAAAAAAAAAAAAATAAAATATATATATAATAAAAAAATATATATATATATATATATATATATATATATATATATATATATATATATATATATATATATATATATATATATATATATATATATATATATATATATAAACGATATATATATATATATATATATATATATATATATATATATATAGCGGCTCGTCGTACAATTTATAGGTGGTTGCATCTGACATTTCACACACACAATTATATATATATATATATATATATATATATATATATATATATATATATATATATATATATATATATATATATATATATATATATATATATATATATATATATATATATATATATATATATATATATATATATATATATATGTATCATGTAGATTATCCGCCTCCACCTCCATATATTATATATACATCGATTGTATGAATTCGAACACATTTCATAAAATTGAAGTGAAAATGCCTAAAGTCAAATTGAAACTTTGTTATTAAAGCAGCTTCACACCTCTAAAAATATTTAAAAAAAAAAAGTTCAAATCTTTGTAAACTAATTAAACTCATAGGCTAACCTTTGCTTATGTATAGTTAAAATCTATTTAAACTAACTAAACTCTAAGATAACCTTTACTTAACTTATATATAATGTAATTTATTTGTATATTTATTTATTTCACTCTGCATTGTTAAAAAAAAAAATAAATGAAATAAAACGCAAATGGCCCCAAGAGAGCTTTCAATACTTTATTCGATTAAGTAGATTTTAAAAAAAAATTGGCTTCAACTTACCTGGAGGCGGATAACGACATGAGTCATTATATATATATATATATATATATATATATATATATATATATATATATATATATATATATATATATATATATATATATATATATATATATATATATATATATATAGATAGATAGATAGATAGATAGATAGATAGATAGATAGATAGATAGATAGATAGATAGATAGATAGATAGATAGATATAGATAGATAGATAGATAGATAGATAGAGAGAGAGAGAGAGAGAGAGAGAGAGAGAGAGAGAGAGAGAGAGAGAGAGAGAGAGAAGAATTATAATACTAATAAAAGCAAGAGATCTTACAAACCGCAAACAAATTCATATTCGTTCGTTCGCCGAGACGTTGAATTATGGAACATGAGAGTCAATTTTCCGAATTGCTTCGTATTCACAAATTTGAATTTCAGTATTGAAAACAAAGCGGTTGTTCTTGATATGCAACCGCAAGTTGTAGGTATAAAGCGTCCACGCGGTCATATTTTCACACACATTTTTCTCCTCAAAAATGTATAGGGCATGTGTTGTAAAGTGTCTGCAACAATCATGTTGGTTTGACATTTGGACTAACTAAAATTTGATGACGTTTTTTTTTTCATTAAATAATAAATCATTGGAGTGTTATTATAAGAAGATGCAATTTAATTTCTTTAATATTTAATCCTACTAAAAAAATTATAAATAGTTGCACACTAACTGCAAGTTGTATAAAATGGTGGTTGCGCAAACCTGCAACCAGGCCACGAGCCGCCCCTGATATATATATATATATATGGCCAGCATCCCGAAAAGTTCAGGCATGTAACTAGAAAACTATAACATATACACGAAAATAAATATCATTTTATTAATCAGGAGACATTTTTACCGCAGAAATTTAAAAAAAAATTTAATTTAATCTAATATTTATTAATAACTCCATATTAATATTAGTAAAATATTACACCTCGTATTGTATGCTTTGATTGACCGATTTGACCTTGAAACCTCTATCCATCGTTCTCGAGTTCTCGAGGTGCCAAATAGCAATTTTTTTTACGATTTGGAGAAAATATTATTTTTTTTCTTTTTATATCCTTTTTAGGGGGTTTGAGCCGACGGAGGGACAGAGGGGGGGACGAAGTCCCCCCCGTCGTCCCCCGGTAGGCCGAAAAACCCCGACTCTCTCTACCGTTCTTGTTTACCCGTGGGTATTTGTCCGTTTTAAAAAAAAAAATTCAACATTTGCCAACTTTCCGTCATCAGTCGTAGTGAGCGGCATCATCGAATTGTCAAAAAACTGTAATATTTTCAAGATTTTCAACAATTTTAATTTTTTAAAAAGCGTTATTTTTTTTATTTTTTTTTAATTTCTGCGGTAAAAATGTCTCCTGATTAATAAAATGATATTTATTTTCGTGTAGCTGTTATAGTTTTCTAGTTACATGCCTGAACTTTTCGGGATGCTGACCTATATATATATATATATATATATATATATATATATATATATATATATATATATATATATATATATATATATATATATATATATATATATATGCTATATATATATATATATATATATATATATATATATATATATATATATATATATCAGGCTTGGGTTCAAGTACAAGTACTTGTACTTAAGTACATTTTTTGGAGTACTTGTACTTGTACTTGCAGTTTCTAAAACCAGTGTACTTGTACTTGTACTTGTACTTGAGACTTTTGTACTTGGTACTTGTGCTTGGTTTGCAAGTACTTTTGACATTTTTAACTTGCCAATATTTTTTTTATTTTTCATTTTCTACGTATTGATATTATTATTTCTTATATATGTATTCTAAATAAATTTCCATTTACGAATATATATATATATCTTTATATATATATATATATATATATATATATATATATATATATATATATATATATATATATATATATATATATATATATATATATATATATATATATATATATATATATATATATATATATATATATATATATATATATATATATATATATGGCGAGATGGTGATTGATTAGATTTGGAAGTTGTGTAACATAGGGTTTATGGAGGGTATAGTTCCGAGGGATTGGATGAGAGCAATAACAATACCCTTATATAAAGGGTAAGGGGATAAGGGTAACTGTAGGAATTATAGGGGAATTAGTTTATTGAGTGTTGTAGGGAAGATATATGCTAGTATTTTGGTCGAAAGAGTGCGTCGAGTAACTGAAGGACTGATTAGAGAAAAACAAGGTGTGTTTAGACGTGGCTGAGGATGTGTGGATCAAATCTTTACATTGAAACAAATGATTGAGAAAATGAGGGAGAAGAAGAATAAATTGTATTTAGGTTTTATGGATTTGCAACCGGCGTATGATAGGATTAATAAGGAAGCTCTATGGCAGGTGTTAGTGATATATAGTGTTGGTGGTAAGCTTCTGAATGGAATCAAAAGTATGTATGACGATAGTGAAGCGTGTGTAAGAATAAATTGAGTTGAAAGTGATTGGTTTAATATTAATAGCGGAGTGAGGCAGGAATGTGTTATGTCTCCTTGGTTATTTAATTTGTATATGGATGGGGTTGTGAAAGAATTAGAGGTGGTGTGGCAGGGGATGGTGCTAGAATGATGGAGAATGGAAGAGAGTGGAGGGTTCCCTACCTATTATATGCGGATGATTTGGTTTTGTGTATCGAATCTGAAAAGAGTTTGAGAGGATTGGTAGAGGGATTTGGTAGGGTATGTAAAAAGAGGGATTTGAAAGTAATTGTAGGTAAGAGTAAGGTTATGGTTGTTAGATGGTGAGCAGCTGGAACAAGTGTCTGAGTTTAAATATTTAGGATATATTTTGAATGAAAAGGGAACGGATGATGCAGGGTGTAGTAGGAAAGGGCCTAAGTCTTGAGTGCACTAGGGTCTTACATGAGGGTATATTGTTACCTGTATTAATGTAGTAGTGAGACTATGGTCTGGAATAAGAGATATAGATCTAAAGTACTATGGGTTCAGATGGACAATCTTAGGGGTGTTAGTTGTGAGAAGAATTGATAAAATGAGGATGAACGTATTAGAGAGTTGTGTGGTGTGAAAAAATGGGTAAAGGAGAGAATAAACGAAAGTACGTTGAGATGGTTTGGTCATGTGAAAAGGATGGATGATAGTGGGTTGGTTAAATGGATGTATAGTGGTGAGTGTGCTGAGAATCGACCAGCTGGGAGACCGAAGAAAAAGTGAATTGAGTCAGCAAAGGAATGCCTGGAGGAGAGAAGTGTGAGTTTGGCAGAGGCGAGAAGAAAGGTGCATAACAGGAATGAGCGACCGGGTTTTGTGAGGGAGAATGGTTGTAGCCCACCTGGGCCAAGGGATGAGACCACATTGACGAGATACCATAGTGAGGGTCCGTCGCGGTCCCGTGAAGTTCTAGGGTGGATTTTCTGACTGCGACGAGTTTTCACTAAAAGGTATAAAGGGGGGGTAAGGCTGGACTTTCTTTTCGATTTGCTTCATATTTTTCTACTACTTTTTCTGTTTCCGATGCATGTTACGCACCTTACCCCCAGTCTTGGGGAAAGAAGGTAGGTGATGATGATGATCATGATGATGATTATATATATATATATATATATATATATATATATATATATATATATATATATATATATATATATATATATATATATATATATATATATATATATATATCAGTGGCGGCTCGTGGTCAAAATTCTTGAGTAGGCAAATCAAAATATATATATATATATATATATATATATATATATATATATATA
>JABUQX010025914.1:37500-47012 GCA_015478945.1 Trachelipus rathkii
ACCTGTCTATACATGCTTTATATATTATTCTAATTGGATGGTTAGTACAGCACTATACCCCCTAATTCATGAGGGGACAAAGAGGAGGTGAAGATAAGAAAAGAAAGATATAATATTAATATATATTATATATATAGTATATATAAGTATATATATATATATTATTATTATAAATATAATATTATATAATATATTATATATTATATAATTATAATATATATTATATAATATATTATATATATATATATATATATATGATATAATATAATTATAATATATATTATAATATATATCATGTTAATTAAATAGTCATAATTAATTTATAGGCCTATAGTATAAGTGTATAATTATGGTTAACTTCCACTGTATAATTTATAACAATAACTATTATATAATATAATATAAGTCTTGAGTGCGCTAGGGATATGCATGAGAGTTTATGATTTAAACAAAAAAAAAATATGATAAATAAAAAAAGTAAATAGAAGAGCTGATACTACTTGTTTGGTATAATCAACGACAAGCTATTTAATAGATTCTAATAAAAGTTCAATAATGTGTTCAGATTTCTAATCATTATGAGAGAGGCGTGATTTTAGATGTGAAAGAATTGATAAAAGATAACGTATTAAGAAGTTAATATATATTAAGGTTAGTGAAGAATAGGAGTTCAATGATGAGGAGAAGTATAAATCATGAAAGTCACGTATTAGAGATAGTTTGGTCATTATATAGGAAGGGTATGAAATGACAGTCGTAGTTATATAGTTAATATACGTACACTAGGTAATAATTGATATACAGATGGTTAGATAGTATGTGTATATATGGGTAATAATCGACGAAGTTAGGTAATAGAACTTAGATAGCATAATACAATGTGAATCCGAGTTACAGTAAATACGAATTAAGTCTATGAAAATGTAAATAGAAGAAATGTAGGGATGTTATTGGCTAAGAGGCGAGAATAAAGGTGCATAATCTGGATGATGAATATGTGATACGGGGTATTAAATTGTTTGAGGGGTATATTGTGGTCCATCAAACCTGGTAAGCCTATGAGGGATGGACCTCTACTTTGACTGATATGACATAAATAGTATGTAGAGTTCCGATACACTGGTCTCCAGTGTAAAGCTTCTATAGGTATAGTGGTTTTCCTGTAACTGACGCGATATTTACTTATACACTAATAAAGGATAATATAGAGGGGTGACGGTAAGACAGGAACTGGGCTTAACATTTTGTTCAACACTCTCGACATTTGTGTGATCCTCTGTGACATCTCAGTCTATCTTCGAATAACTAGCGTTATAATAAGCATACGTAGTAAAAATATACCGAATGTCGAGTATGTGCACATCGCACCTGTCATATGCCACTCCAAAGCCCTGCGGTCTGCCCTTAAGAGAGAGAGGAGCGTATCAACCATAGGTATAGATTTGAGTGAGTTTATAATTATATTTATTTATATGATAGCATAATAGGTAAATAATAGACAGGAAAGAAAGAAACAAACAAACCTATAATTATATATTTAAAGCATTTATGGGAATGGAGCCGTGCAGTTTGATAAAAATTTAATAAATACTTTTCAGTATATTTTAATATATTATATATTATATAATATTATATTATTATATATATATATTATATAATTTATATATGGCTTATTATTAATATAATATTATATATATTAATTTATTTTTTTTTCTGCCAGTTCATCTTCCTTTTTTGTTCCCAAGACTTGGGGTATGTGTGCGTGACATGCATCTGTGCAATTAAAGATTAAGCAAGTAGACAGATATAGGGACGAAAATTGATAAAGAATGCCCAGACCTTACCGTCCCTCTAAATACCTATTAGTGAAAACCTGATTCTAGTAACCGACGTCTCACAGTAGAAGCTCACATCAACTAGATAGTTTATCACAGGACACGCCATCGGAGCCACTTCAACTATGATGGTTAAGTATTACATTTCTTAAAATAGATGTCATTGTCACGTGTTTAGTCTCTACTAAAACGCATTGGGCTGGACATTTCCCTAAGAACTCGCGAGGTGAGAGTGCTCTACAACCATACCCCTCAGCTCGAGAAACTATCCGCGCGATATATTCTATTTGCCCATGTGTACTACACCTTTCTTTCTCGCCTCTGCACAAACCTACATGTTCTCACTATTCCAAGGCAATTCCTATCTATTACTCTTTGAACATCAGACTCTACTCTATCTTCTTATCTCGGATCTCCCATTTCTCAGCTGTGTACGGTACCCACTTAACATACTCTAACTACTTATAATCACATGCGCAATTCCAAGATATATGCATCCGCTTAACCATATCTCTTGAGGACTTCTCGCTCACTTCCTCAACTCCATCGTTATGACAGCTTATCATAAGCATCTCAACTCACTATCTCATCTGCTTCATCTTTATTTCATCTATCTCGCTATCTATTTATGAGTGCTTTGGCACCAAAAAATGTGAAAGCAGCGAACTCTCGCACTCACTATATTGTCATATTCATACTTATTTATTATATATCAATCTTCTCTACACACCTAGCACTAGCCCTTAAATAATCTGAGTACCTAATATGTAAACAACATTGAAGTACTTAGATATTACTATACTTATACTTATTCCAGACCATAGTATCTACCACTAAATTACTATATCAATATAATAACTAACGTTAACAACGTATTAATACCCTCATAGCAAGATAATCACCTAGCACACTATTCCAAGATAACTATTTATAGTCCTTTTATACATTCCCTATATACAAAACACGATTTAAAGGTTCCCAGCAACCTTCCTAGCATTCAACAATACTTTCCTACTTACACTTTACACTGTAGTAGTAGCATGGCTTATGACAATAATTAAACAATATCCATATATAATATATATATATATTTATATACACTCAGCACACTTGTTCAGCTGTTCACCACTAACATAACTTACTCAGAGTACTAATGAGGTCCATTATCCATACATCACGCACACCACTAGTACCTCATATAATACGTAATAATCTATGACTCGACTCTTACACTTTTTCCATAGCGCACTCACATTACCCTATCACACTTCACACCATTGTGCAGCCAATACCCACTCACCTACACCAATCCTCTCAACACACCACCTCATCAGAATCACCATTCACAACAGCAACAACAGCAAAACACACTACATCACACCCGCTATAAGAACACACTATACAGAACATGAGGAGCGCAACTTTCAGCCACTCAAACCTCCAAACCTCCAGCTACATTCCATTATCTCCACTTTCTCAGATAAGGTCTTTGATCATATAACAACTCCGAGTTCTGTCTGACTCGGTCTCTCAGTGTGCCACAGTGATTACACACCCACCCTGCGTATTATCGATAATCAGCAGAGATACTTCTTTAGCAGAATTTAAAGTAAGCAATTCCGAAAATCTCAGTGATTTAACTTATAGAGATAATTCCTGACATTGACATTATCAAAAGACCCAAGAAGAGTTACAGTGTTGTACGTATACACAAGGTGAGTATCCACTGTCTCTGGGCTATCATTTACACTTACACAGCAGTAAATGGAAATAAATACTGAGGTTGAAGAACCAATCACTAGATATGCATGAGGTGAGTATATCCTTCTTGACATATACATCCTAGCTACATTAGTATCTTTTATATAATCTTCATAAAAGTCTAGTCTCAATAGATCTTATATTATCTCTCACACATAAAAGGCTAAGACTGCGAACACTTCTTACATTCTGCAACACACCACTAGTTTCTAGCACTACTTTTTCTACATATATTTTATTTTTTATTTCAGGAATCATATCAAGATTTTTTTCTGGTTATCATAACTTTAATTAGTCTTTATTTTTTTTAATAATGTTTCATTCAATAATTATCGTTTTGAATTATTTTAAAAGATAAAAGAAAGAAGACAAAAAGAATAAATTTGGGCAGAATTTGATGAAAATCCAACAACACAAAAAACTGGCATAAGACATTATTTTATTATATTCATTAATAATTTTATTATTATTATTATTACTTATATTTATTTTTATTTTTATTTTTATTTTTATTTCATTTTTTTTTATTTTAAAATTATTTTTGTTTTAAAACTTTTAATTTTATTTTAATTTTTTATTTCTTAAACTTTTTTTTTTTTTTAAAATATTTTTTTTTTAACTAAAAATTCTTGTTTTATAGACCCTAAAGACGTAAAGCAGTAAAGCAATAGCGCATACCCTCCCTTCCTCCATCTCCCCATACTTCTTTGTGGAATGACTTTACGTCCTTAGGGGTTATAAAAACATGTTATACATACCCTAAAGCCATAAAGCAGTAAAGCAATAGAACAATCCCTCCCCTCATCCCCTCCCATACCTCTAGGCGGAACGACTTTAAGTCCTTAGGGGTTATAAAAACATGTTTTATAGACCCTAAAGCCATAAATCGGTAAATCAGTAGCGTAACCCCTCCCTTCCTCCCCCTCCCCATGCCTCTTGGCGAACGACTTCTACGTCCTTATGGGTTGTAAAACATGTTTTTACAGACCGTAGAGCTGTAAAGCAATAAAACAGTAGTGTGAGCATTCCTTATGGGAATCCTAAGGGTTCATCCACTCTGTATACGTTTTAATGTTTTACTCACTCATCGAAGTAATCATGTGTACTCGCATTTGTAAAATAACTTATTAAATATATATATTAGGGTTGGCCGACACACTGGGTGCGGTGTGTGGTGCGCTCATTTTGGTGCGGTGCGGTGCGCATCAAAATTTCAGCGACCTGGTGCGGTGCGGAAGAAAAAATAAAAGTGCGGGGCGTGGTGTGGTGTGGTGCGTTCCTTTGGATTGCACTGTACCAGTTCCCAAACAAATTTCTAACAAAATAAATAACAATTGAAAAGCAAAAAATTCGAGTGGTATATATATCTATATATTATACTACATATATATCATTATACTAATTATTATACTAATCACTACTATATATTAACACTATATAATATATATATATTTACTTCTACATATTTATTATATACTATATATATATATATACTAATATATACTATTCATTTCCTTTCATATATGCTGCCCTCCCTAGAAGAGCCACAATCCATATTCGCAAAAACTACAACAGCTACCAGCGTGAAAAGGAAATACATCGCCTGGAAGCTGGTACATTATTTCTGCGGAGTAATATTATAATAAAAAATATATATACTTATCATTTATTTATATCACTACTATAACCGTTATCGGAACATATACATTCACCCTATATATCTATATACATACTTTATCATTACTATAATTATAATATACATTATAATTATATAAATTTATATACTAATATATACTATATATTATATATACCTATTACCTTATCATATATATACAATATATATTACAATTATACAATATTATACTATATACTACATACCTCAAAAAGCATAAAAATAGCCTACAGCGAAAAGAAACACATTTTTGGAATCCTCTTTTAAATTATTCTAAGAAATATGTAAAAAAAAAAACATTTATTGTTTTAATACACTAATTATAGTAATCAATCGATGTGAAATTTTATTTAGGTTTTTTATATATCCGTTATATCCCACGTTAAATATATAAATCTAGACTTCCTAGTAAACCTATTCTATTATCTACACTCATTTCTTTTTTTTTTTTAACTAAAGAATACCCCACCCCAAGGGTATAGACCACTCCGATGGCAGGAGTCGGGCTCTCTCGGTCCTTCGCGGCATACTCAGCAAGGGCCTTGTGCGAACCCATTGTATGGATACTCTCTTCCATAACGCCAGCGTTAGCTCCTGGGAGAGTCTTATTATCCTAACTACCTACCTACACTACACCATATCACCATCCACTTACTTTACTTCTAATTCCTCACAGTCTGGATCTAATCTAGCGGAGCCAGGCCGTTGAAACTGCGTTCTCTAGATCTATCCGACTTCGAGTGTCGAGTCATACTAAATAGCTGGACCCCCTGCTTACTATCCTAGGTTATTCCTCCCTGTGAATATATTAGTACATGGTACGTCTTTGGTAGTAATTCCCGCGACACCGTCCAAAATTGGGTAGTAGCGCGAAGAGAGCAGGCGGTTCCCGGTGACCCTCCCCGGAGGGGCCGCACAACACAGTGTCCAATACCCCCTGGTAAGTATCCTCGCGGAAGGCCAAGGAGATACAGACGCTCCCCGAACCTAGTTTCTGCCCCATGCGGTCGTGCCGTCGAGAGTCCACTCACTTATCAGGTGGTATTCGTTGTTAATACATCTTGTGATACATTAATAATATAAAATCTAATAAAAAACTCCTATGTACCCTCGACAGACCGGCTATCAGAGCTTTCCGCCACCTCTCTAATAAAACAAAGCCAGTTAATTTTTCTGTTAATTTTTTTAATTTAACATAATTTCCTAATATCCATTTATGACACTCATCAGGATCAATTTCACATATAAATGTAACTTTCATAATTTACCCTGTAGCTATTGTAAGTTTTTGAGATTATTAATTTATTTTTCTTACAGTAGATAAATTATTACTAATAAACCAGGATTCTCAACTAATGTATTTTCCTTTCCCTGTATTGTATGCTAGTTTTTGAGATATTGCGTATATTTCGTGACTCTTCTAAGTAGCATTGTTGTCCATTACTATAACTAGGTATCTACTATAAATAATATAGTTAATCATTTATAACCTATTATAATATTCTTCCCCTATTGTTAAATATGTAAACCTGGGGATTTTAAGTTTGGTCTTAATAAATATTATACTATATACATTACTTAATATAATAATCATAATTATAAATCTTATATTTAATATATTTACCTTAATATTATTTTTAAATATATTCTATTATATTAATTATATTAACCTTTGTATAGCAGGTGTATTAGCTACAGATTCATTAGAGCAAATGAGTATAAGGTGGGAAATATTTTCCAAATTTTATATTTATTTTTTTTATTGATAGCAATAGAAAACTAAATGACTTAGTAGGTATCAATCTATATATTTTTGTGGCAACACACTTAGCATTGTCCTGATATTACTAAGTTCCCTAAATAGGGTTTATCAGAATATTAACATAGTGATAGTTTTTAACTCAAACAAAAATAGTTTTTCAACAATTTCAATTGTAACTAATTTATTCTTCGCATCATTTAATGGTACATATATAATACATATATAACCGACACCATAAACTTAAATTTAAGAAGAGAAACTAAAGATCTCAATTAATCGTCATCTCTCATCATCTTTCTTAATTCCTTGTAATGTCAATTCTGAAGAGTCTGAGGATATCAATACTCTCTCAGAGTATTCTCGTAAGAGGATGAAATACACGTGTTTTGCTGTAAATTACACAATGTAAGTATTTCTATGAAATAAAGTCCTTTCGTCTAAAAATCATGTTTTCTTTGTATCAATTTTATCTTGCCATGAAAAGGAGGACAGATTTGCCTGGCTACTTTTATCTGTCTACTAAGAGATATTCAAAGTTGAGTGGAATGGCCCAGAATTTGGCTAATCTACAGCATTTCACATCTTTCTTAATTAGCAGATCGTATTATTTCTCGTCTTTGTATCGTGTTCTATAATGGAGTATTTGGGTAGTTGTGAGGATGCACTAGATTGCTTGTAGATGATGAAGAGTATTATACCGTGTGTATATATTATCACATCTCATACGGAAGGAGAAACAACATGTCTGTTTGTTCTACGTTTTTTTTTATATCTGGTAATTATATTTATTGGGTAGAGTGCACTCTATCACCAGGGACTTATAGAGGAGACCACAACTTTATAAATAATATCACTACTATACTCCATACGTATTAAATATATATTTTAATTCTAATTAATATATATATAACTAATTATATTACATATATTATTAAATATTTAACACTATATATCAATTAATATTATATTATTACATCATATATTTATTTATATATAACTCTATATCTATATATATATAATTTTTGATATTATCTTAATCATATTAATTTCAATTATTTCAGATGAAAGTTATTATAGAGCTAATTAATACAATTACCCTTATAATTGCTTTAAAATTAGGAAACTAATTATTATATAACAAAAGTATTAATACTGTCTAAGTCAAGTTCATTTATAAGTGACCTACAATACACGTGTAAAAATTAGCCTTCTACAACCTATTCTATTTGTTATGTGTGTGGATGGAACACTTTACTGTTTAAAGAACCGACAATGTAGCATTGTCACCTCTATTAGTTAGAACTGACTATTGAAACCTGATTACTATTGGATTGGTAAAAGTTCATTTGCAGACTACAGGATATTAGTCTCTGGGCTCCAGTAAGTTTAATTGCTCGCTTCGCCCATCAACTATTTCAATGTTTCTCACTGGAATCTGAGAAACTTTGCGTTAACTCTTTTCAAATTTAACTACAATATGGAAAATAAATAGTTGGTAGTCTCGCACCACACTCACATGAAAATTTGCTGTACTATGCATTTGGCGAGAACCGACTAAAAACTCACGTTAACTGGCATGGGAGAATTACTTCTTGTCTGGTACACAAAATGTGCGCAGTTCGCAATAGCGGCTTAACAGGCGCAATTCTATCCCGAGACACAAACTTGTCAACCAGCATATCCAACTCTACCACCAACCGCAACATGCATCCGTCTCCTCATCTCAGATGAATTCTCCTGTACCTACAACTTCCTGATGAATTCTCACCTGTTGACTCAGAGCATGAAACCCTCTGAACTCATGAACAAGAGATCGATGCCTGACCCTTCCCGTGACACACCATTACTAGCATCATTATGCACATGGTTTGACATCTATTACCGAGTCTATACACTCCAGCCAACACACAGCGGAGCCACCGAAAGCTTAATCAGGATCATTTGTACCTTGAGAATACGTTTAGCAAATAAAACTCGCCACCAGAACAGCACCTCCAGAATGCCGGCATTCCCACTCAGGGAGCTTATCAGGGCTCCGGAGACTTCACCCTCAATAAATAGAATGAGGAAACGGCTGGTCGAACACTCTCCAGTCAACCTACATGAGCCATACGCAGGCAGAGAACAGAAGCCTTCATTTGGTATGGTCCATTGACAGAATATTTTGGGCAGACAAAAAGATGTGCCACTCTGAGTTCCCTATTTGTCTGATAGAGGATCTGAATGATGCCTCATGTTGGAATTACAAAATATTATCAACGAATAACAACGCTTTGTGAAGTAACTATGCAGCATATACATTATAAATCTAACAAATATGGCACAAGGAAACGGTAACGAAGTCATCACCCAAATGAAGTCTCTATTACTCTATTCAACCTCAATGTGACGATAACGGTACAACAGTTTAATAAAAATGGCAATACATCATGACTATGGAACATTCGCACATAGATCAATCCTTAGGACATAGATGGTTTAA
>JABUQX010025915.1:0-2500 GCA_015478945.1 Trachelipus rathkii
ATAATAATAATTAATAATAATAAATATATAATAATATAATGTAAGCAAAATGAAAAATGATATTACAATAATCAATAATAATAATTTAATGAATATTTTCACACTATTTTTGACTGAATGAGGAGACATGTTTTTGTTCTAATGATTTCTTAGGTCAAGTTGCTGTTTCTTCATATACTGTAATGTAGAAATTTAAAAGTATATCATGCACAATATTTTATATATTATATCTATATATATATATATATATATTAAAAAAGCTATATTCACGAGAAAGGTTGCAATAATGAATAATTTATTATTATATGAACTAAATTCTTGTATACCAATAAGTTTCTTTATTTCATAATTTATATTAGATATTTGACCATCGCTAGATTCACCATGGTAAGAATTGGAAGTCATAAACCTCTCTACCGTGAAAGCATTGGAAGTCGCATAAACCTCATCTAGTACTACACTTTATGATTACGTCTAATTATATTTTCACTCATTAACTTTACTCACTGCATACTGTAAAAATTTTTTTTCAAACTTTTATTATTATAGATAATATAAAGTTTATATTAACTTATGACCTTAGAAAATTTAACATTATTAATATCATTATTATATCATCATCACTATGAGCAATATGTTTTTGTAAAAAGCTCCATATATATAATAATATATATATATAATATTATATATATATATAAAATTATATTATATATAATATATATATATATATAATATATATTATATATATTAATATAATTAATTAATAATAGTATATATATTAATTATATATATATATATAATATATTAATATATATTAATAAACTGAATCTTATAACTAGAAATAAAGATTATGAAGATGACTGTAAGAAGGAGAGAGATGTAAGAGGAAGGAGGGAGGCAGTAGAACAAAAGGGAAGCGGGAACATGAAGATTTTCAGAGGGGACAGAATGAGATATATATATACTTATTATATGAGCACACCTTCAGATATTATGTCTTCCTCGTCATGTATTGATTAATTTATTTACTATGCGTTTATTGTTTGTATTTAATTGTCAAGAAAATATTTGTATAGTGAACAGTAGGTTAATGTATTTATATAAATCATTTATTAATACCTCTTTATATTTTTTATTTTTTGATGTCACTGTACGTTTCCTATCCTTATTCTCATCACATTTCTATTAACCTCACTACTTGAGATTTGAGTATAGAGGTGAGCGTTCTGCAAGTACAGACAGCACACGGACGCAGATCATGTGAGGGCTAACTCCAAGATGGAGTGGGAGAGTCATTAAGGGACATAATTGCCTCTAACGAGCCCCTCTTGCTATGAGTTTTTTTGCTCCAACTATATAGGTTATATAAGGTTATGCTGTATATCTATGTCTCGTCTGTAATATCTGAGATAAATATATCATTACACAATTAATAGATATTTCAAAGGAGTGATGAGAGAGACGATATATAAATATTTTGTACCAGAGATATGATACGATTATATTATTGTATATAAAATCTCTCTCTTATCTTCTATATACTCTCTATATCTCTCCTCTCTCTCTTCTTCATAACTATATCTTTACGTCCTATCTCTCTTTTATTATTAGTTTTGATGAAAAAATATCTATATATCTTATATCTATTTAGCCGTCATATATCTATCATCTCATCTCTCAATCTTATCATCTCTCTCTCTCTCCTCTCTCTCTCTTATTCATCTCTCTTTATATATATATAGTATCTCTATCTCTCTTACTTAATATCTATTATCATTTACTTTCATACATCTCTCTCTCTCTATCATCTTACTAGTCTCTATCTATATCTTACTATATTACTTATCTCCTATTATATATCTCCTGCTACTATTTCTACCCCTTACATCTACCCTCATACACCCACCCACCACACATCCCTATTACTAATCCCCCTCCTATCACTCACCTATCTCATACTATTCACTACCTCTCACCCTAACTCACTCATCACATCCTCCCCACTCAGCTCACTCACCTACACCCACCGTAATCACCTACCCCACCTATCACACATACTCACTACTTCATCATATTACCTACTACACTCTCATATCACTTACCTTCATCATACTCTACTAATCACTCTACTACCACTATATACTCTACATCACATATTATACCTATCACTACTCACCCTACCTTCACATACTACTACACTCACCACGTATATACTATATACCCCTATATATAGTACTATAACTTATTATATACTATATATCTTATATAATACACCTCACTTAGCTACCATATTCATACCCTCACTCTCTACCCTCACACTCCCCTACTATATACCCTCTCCCTCACTTTACACTCACTACCTACTATACCTACCTATTATAATAACTAACCAAACCACTCACCCCTCCCCCCTCCCTACCCCAACCCTAATTCTACCTCTACTACTATCACCACCCTCACACCTATATGCCTACTTCTACTATCACACACTCTACTCTAT
>JABUQX010025915.1:7500-23391 GCA_015478945.1 Trachelipus rathkii
ATTTTTAGCACTTCGCGCCAATTCTATGTGAGGATCGACGAACATAGAGGTATCTCAACACGTACCAAAACCTGGTTGAATTCACCAGCCCATTCATCCATCAGGGATCATTCCCACACATTAGACCACACCTTTAATTATAATAATTTCAGCATACTGGCACAAAGTAATTCACCAACCAACTTGCATATTTTGGAAACATTATTCATCTATAACACTAAGCTCTCCATAAATAGTAATTCTGGTCCTTTTAAACTGCAATTGTTTTGATTTGACATTCTAGAAGTGATATGTATCCTGAGTTCATCCTGAATGTTATGTACGAAATAACCAGTTTACATCTGGTAAGTTATTGCTTATGTAACTGTGGGTCCTGTCATTTGTTTTTAGTTAGCCTTAAATACTAATGATTAAGTTGAACTTTATATTTATTGTTCTATTTTTTAGATTCCGCATTTGAGATTTCTAAATTTAGTCCAGTTTTTCCTAATGGTACGAGTTTATTTTATTTGAATGTTTCAAATATACATTTAAATAGATAATGATTGTTTCCGAAACGTTGTGCTATTTTGATTAAAGATTTTCATGTGGAGGGCTCTGGTATTGCTTTTCCTGATTAAATATATATGTATTCTCGTCCCCTGATCACCCTCATAAGAGTGGCCACACCTCACTAAGATACCCCGCCGCCACCTCCGGCCTCCTCCATAGATCACTTAAAAGGGGAGACTTTATCCTCAAAATCCATTTCTTCGAACCGATAAAGGAAAATGTTTTTTTGATGAAAAACTAATTTATCTGTAACTTTTTTGGGAAAAAAAGAAAAAAAAACTGTTCGTTATTTTTTTTGGGGGGAGAGGGGAATTTTTTTTTCGGGGCTTTCACATAAAGGGCAATAAAATCTTTAATATTCAAGATATTTCAATGCTTTTTTCACTAAAATACTCCAATTTTGTGTAGTAATAAATTTCATTTAGACACTTTATTTCAAATTTTATTTTCTAAAAGTTTTTTTGAACAATCTCTGAAAAGTACTTTCAGAATCTTTTAAAGTTGAATTTGAGGCAAAGAAATTAGTGACACCTACCTTACATCATAACAAAAGCCATTTAAAATAAACGTCAGTCTGTTAAGGATTTTATATGCAGAGTTTTAACAAATTTTAAAAGAAAAAAAAAACTGTTCATTTTTTTTTAATGAAATTTTTTTTGTGATCTAATGTAAGAAAAAAATGAAGTGCTAGAAAAACGCAAATAAACATTTGGAAATATTATTTCTTTTTCAGACGGGAAAAAAATATTTATTCTTCATAATATATATATATATATATATATATATATATATATATATATATATATAATATATATATATATAATATATATATATATATATTATATATATATATATAATATATATATATATATATATAATAATATAGTATTATATTATATATATATATATATTTATATATATATATATATTATATATATATATATATATATGATATATATTATATATAGGTTCCAAAGCCCCTTTCCATGGATTTAATAAATTACCGAGTTTCTCAAAGCAGTGATATCGAAGCATGAGATTAAAAACTGTTCCGAGATGCTTCTTTTTCTGGGTAGTGGATCGGAATAGTGGTAGAACCTCCTGTACATGTCTAACGGCGACGCAGCTGTTGTCGATGGTTTGAGTCCTGGCGCGAGTGAAATTTTTATTCTTCTTATTAGTTATGGCAAATTTGACAACCGCAAGCAATGTTGGTGGCTTCAGTTTCGGCCGTTGCTCTACTTTGTTGGTTGCTCCTGACAACCAGAGCACCCGCAAGCAGTAGGCCATGAGCCACAGCAGGTGTTCCACCACCCTCGCTGTCGATTTAAATAAGTACCGATTTTCCCAAAGCAGTGGTAATCGGAGCAGAAAGATTAGAAACTGTTCCGATATTGCCTTCTTTTTCTAGGAAGCGGATGGTGACCTAGTGGTAGAGCTTCTTGGACATTGTCTAACGGCTGACGCTGTTGTCGGTGGTTCGAGTCCTGGCGTGAGTGAATTTTCTTTGTCTTAATTTTTGCATATAAATGATTACAACAAGCATGTTGGGCCCATTTCGGCGTTCTTTGACTTTGATTGCTTGCTCTTGTTACCCAGGAATACCCAAGCAGAATGCCATGGTAGCCCCGCAGGTTTCCAACCAAACTCCGTCCATTTAAATAAAGTACTGGTTTCAAAACAGTGATTTCGAAGCAATATTATAAGAAATTGTTCCGAGATGCCATCTTTTTCTGGGAAGGTGGATCGAACAAATTGACAGCTTCCTGTACATTGTCTATTGGCTACGCCTGCGTCGATGGGTTCGAGTCTGGTGCGGAGTGAAGATTTATATTTCGTCTTTATTATTGCAAGAATATGCCGGCAACAAGCAATGTTGTGCCTTTTTTTCGGCGTTCCTTGACTTTGGTTGGTTGCTGCCTGTAACCCAGGAGCACCCAAGCAGAATGCCATGTAGCCCACAGCAGGTGTTCCAACCCCCTCCTCGATTTAAATAAGTACCCGGTTTTCAAGCAGTGTATCGGAGCAGTAATAGAAAACTGTTCCGATATGCCTTCTTTTTTCTGGAAAGGCGGATCGGAATAGTGGTAGAGCTTCCTGTACATTGTCCAAGTCTAACGGCTGTTGTCGATGGTTCGAGACTTGGCGCGAGTGAATGTTTTTTCTTCGTCTTATTATTGCAAAATTTGTTGCAACTGTTGTTGTGCCCATTTCGGCGTTTCTTGACTTTGGTTGGATACTCCTGTAACCAGTAACACCCATGCAGAATGCCATGTGCCTAGCAGGTGTTCCAACCACCCTTTTGTCGATTTAAATAAGTACAAAGTTTCAAAAGCAGTTGATTCGAAGCAGGAGGATTAGAAATTGTTCTGATATGCATGCCTTCTTTTTCTGGGAAGGTGGATCGGACTAGTGGAGAGTTTTCTGTACATTTTCTAACGGCGACGCTGTTGTCGATGGTTCGAATCTTGGCGGAGTGAAAATTTTATTTGTCTTATTATTGCAATTTGTCGCAACAAGCATGTTGTGCACTCATTTCGGTCGTTTCTTCTTGACTTTGGTTGTTGTTCCTGTAACCCCAGGAACACCCCAAGCAAGAATCGTCAAGGTAGCCCAGCAGGTGTTCCAACCACCTCTGTCGATTTAAATAAGTACCGAGTAAAAGTAGTGATATCGAAGCAAGAAATTTGGAAATCTGTTCTGAGATGCCCTTCTTTTCTGGGAAGGCGGATATTAAATTAAATATTAAAATTTCATTTTTAATAAAAAAAAAAAAATTATAAACAATCCAGAGATTCTTTTAAAACTTTTTTCTAAAAATTGTTGGATTCCGTGACATAACCTTATTAGCATTATGTTTTCCTTATTATTCTTATTAGCATTTGAAATTGTGCTTTTCCACGTGGTATTTTCTTGAAAGGTATGACGTAATGATCATCTATGACGATTGAGGTATTTATTGGTATTTCAAAAAGATTTACCTGCCTCTCCTCCCTGAAGATGTTCTATTTTATAGAACTAGGCCATATATATATATATAATATATAATATATAGATATATATATTATATTAAATTATATATATATATATTAATATATATATATATATATAATATATATATTTATATATATATATATAATATATATATATAATATATATATTATATAATATATATATATATATATTATATATATATATATATATATATATATATTCCCACGCAAACGTAAATAATTCTTTATTCCGACTTCGCCCGGCTAAGGTTCTTACATTTAAAAATTGTGGGAGCCACCCTTCTTCTTTTTGGTAAATAATTTTCAACTAAAAAATATTTCTTGAAAAAAATTTAATACCCAAAATCTAGGGAGGCTCCGGCTGCCGGCCTCCGGCTCCGGATCCGGATCCGGCCGAAAGGTTTCTGCACAATTTGAAAATTGTTCGGCACTTCTTCTGAACAAATTTTCCCCAAAAAAATATTTCCCGAAAAAAATTTCATACCAGGATCCCCGGCTCCGGAATACGGGCTCCGGATACGGCTGCCCGGATACGGACTTCGGCTTCGGCTTCCGAATCCGACTAATGTTTCTACAATATTTGAACATTGCTCAGCACGTCTCTTGAAATAAATTTTTCACCATAAAAAATATTTCTAAGAAAATTCATACCCAGGATCCGGATCCGGGATCCGGATCAGGCTCTGATTTCGGCTTTCGGCTCCTGATCCGGCTAAGGTTTTCTGCTACTATTTGAAAATTGTTCGCACGTCTTCTGACAAATTTTCCCAAAAAAATATTTCCCGAAAAAATATCATAAGCAGGGTTGCGGCTCCGGATCCGGCTCCGGATCCGGTTAAGACTTCAGCTTCGCTTCCGGATCCGACTAAGGTTTTCTGCACTATTTGAAAAATTGTTTAGCACGTTTTCTGGCAATAAATTTTTTCATCCTAAAAATTATTTCTTGAAAAAAATTTATACCCAGGATCTGGCTCCGGCACCGGCACCAGCACCAGCTCCGGCTCCGGCTCCGGCTGGCGGCTCCGGTCTTCCGGCTTCGCTCCTTTATTTGACTGAGTAAAATCCGAAGAATGGGTGGGAGGTTGAGAAATGAAAAAAAAATAGATTTTCTGTAATTATAAATAAAACTTTTTTTTAACCTAAAGTCCTAAACCAACGTGGAATTACAATTTTGACTGGAATTGAAATTTTTTAGTTCGACACCTCTCTAAATAAATTTCAGTATCTAAAAAAACCATTTAGAATTTTTAAAAAATAATTACACCATGATGTTCAGGAGGAATTTTTCTAATAATCTAGATAATAAAAAACAAAATGTGAAAATTTTGATTTTGACTTCAAAAAGTAGGGTGTCCGAGGATAAAGTCTCTCCTTAATTAAGGCTGTGATTTCACAGGCTTTTCTGGGATGGTGGTAGAGGGACAAATTAGGATCGCATCTTAATTTGGCTAATGATGACTGGTTGGCTATTGGAAGTGAGTTAAATTCGGATGCTATTAGGGGTGGGTGATCATTTATTATAGAGTTTGGTTGACGATTTCTTAAATGTTGTTTTGTTGGGTGAGTGTATATGTACGGTGTATGAGATGCTGTTTTGTGGTGGTTGGATGTTACTTAGGATTTACTTGTATAATAAGGCTGGGGAAGATGGAGGTTGGTTTAGTCTGTGTGGTGAGTGGTGTTAGAGAGTGCAATATAACAGGGATGTTGTAATGTCTGTGTTTTGACGAAAAATTGGGTGCCTATCATTTCTAGGTGTTTGTCTATAGGTGATTTCTTTGTTTCATCGTGTAAGTGTTGTTGAGGTGTTGTAAGTGTACATCCTGTTATACTTCTGACTGCTTTATTTTGTGTTGTTTGGAGTTTTCTCATGTTTCCTTTGATTAATAGTGGAGGCCATACTTGTGAAGCGTAGTTCAGCGATGGATGGATAAATTGTTTGTATATGATGATGGATATCTCTTTCTTATTTTTGATATCAGTGTCTGCTAAGGCTCTTAGAATTTTTAATCTCCCGTTTGCTGATGTTGTAATGCTTTCTATGTTTTTTTTATGTGAAAGTTAAGCGTAGGTCCAGTATTACTCCTAATATTTAGAGTGTTTTGTTTAGTGGGATAACGATGCTATTTATGAAGATTTCGGGATTGATAGTTCCTAGTTGATGATCTGTTGTGATTAGTATGATAGAGGACTTTTTCGGTGAAGCAGACATTCTATTGTCCATCAACCAAGTTTGTATTTGGTTGATGTATTGTTGGGTTAGGAGGGTTGCAGTGTTTAGATTCTTGTGTGTGGTAGCTACGGTGATGTCATCGGCGTAAGTTTTTAGGTATTTAAAGTCTGTCTGTGGTTGTGCAAGATCTGCTGTGAATAGGTTGAAAAGTGTAGGGGATAGTACTGCTCCTTGGAGTACACCGTTTTCAATTTTTACTGTGCGTAATTTATTGTTATTGATCTGTATTTGAGTTGTTCTTCCTGATAGGAAGTTTGATAAACGCTTCCTTGAATTAGTTATGATGATTAATTTTATTATTTTGTTTATTAGATTTTGTATGGGGACTGTGTCGAGGGGTCTTTTCCTGGTTTTAACTTTGGAATGGATAATTTGACTCTTTTCCAGAGAAGGAATGTATTTAATTTTGATGGAAATTGACTCTATTTGTCTTAAATGAGTTTAGTTGCCATTATTTCGGCTTAACGTTTCACTTAATGTGAGGGTTGCAGGATGCTTATTCAGAACCGTTTCTTGCATGTGAGTTTTTGAGGATCTTCATGGTGTTATTTTGTTATCAATTGGTTATTTCTATTGTTTGGTCGTGGTTGTCTTTTATTTTCGTAAGGGATCTGATTATTCTCCTATTTTGTGGATGGGTGGGTTGATGGCTTTGTTTTGCGAAATGAGTTGCGAGAGTGATGGTATGTTGCTTTGTTGTTTGTGGGGATTTTTAATAGATTCGTTTAAGGGAGTTGGATTGTTTTTTGCCTTGTTTAATGCTTTTATTAAGTTCCACATTTTATTGTTGTTTGTGTTTGATAGATTAATTATTTGTTAGATGGGTTTGAAAATTATTTCAAGTGTATTTAAATTATTAATTTTTGTTTTAATTTGTGGTATTTGATGTGTTGATTTTTTGAGTAGGTTTCGTTGTTTGATCAAGTTTGGATTTCAGGTGTTATGGTGAGATTATATTTTTTGAGGTATTCCCCAGGTATATAAAGGTTTTGCGCTTTTTGAACTGCTAAAGTGACGTTTTGGATAGCTGTGTTTTATGTTGTGGTATTTGAGATTCTTTTGGACTGAGCATTATTTTCAATCTATTCTGAGAATTTTGTCCAATCCATTATAATAATAATAATAATAATAATAATAATAATAATAATAATAATAATAATAATAATAATAATAAATAATAATAATAATAATAAAATAATAATAATAATAATAATGAATAAATAATAATAATAATGAATAGATAATAATAATGAATAATAATTAATAATAATAATAATAAATAATCAATAAATAATAATTAATAATAATAATAATAATAATAATAATAATAATAATAATAATAATAATAATAATAATAATAATAATAATAATAATAATAATAATAATAATAATAATAATAATAATAATAATAATAATAATAATAATAATAATAATAATAATTCAGAAACAGAAAATAATTTACATTATTAAACTTAACATAGTTATAATAAATAGTTCAATTATAATGCAATATTTAATGATATACAATTTCTGAAAGAGGGCAGCAAATTGCAATACATTATTGTGTCCTTTAAGGCCCCAAAATAATAAAACTATAATTAAATCTATTGGGTTGGATTTAAGGATTGAGCTTAAAGTAAACCATCATAAAAATATAATACAAATATGGTACATAATAATAATAATAATAATAATAATAAAATAATAATAATAAATAAAATAATGAATAATAAATAATAATAATAATAATAAAATAATAAATAATAATAATAATAATAATAATAATAATAATAATAATAATAATAATAATAATAATAATAATAAAATTGTCGCTAAACAATTTTATAATATACATTTGATATAACTTTTAGCAATTTTCTTTAATAAAACTCCCCCAAGTCATAATAAATACCCCAACAGAAGAGAAGGTCTCTCGGTTGTCATTTCTCTTTGTTAATTCAGAGACATGAAATTTTCCCTTATAATGCCAGGACTTGAATGTAATTTGGGGAAAATTTCATCCTCGTGTTGAGAGGTTACACTCACGGGCTTCTTGTATTTCATTCTTATTTGCAGGCTTGATTCATTTCATGTTGAAAGTACAGGATGAAAAAGAATCACATTAATAAGAATGAATTTAATAATAATAATAATAATAATAATAATAATAATAATAATAATAACTTAATAATAATAATAATAATAAATAATTAATAATAAATAATAAAATAATATTAACAATAATAATAATAATTAATAATAATCAATAATAATTTCAATTCTCAATTTCAAAACTTATTTAATAATACACATACAGTTTTATATTACATAGTCCAATATTTACAACTTCAATTATAGCAATTTAATTATAATAAGCATAACATAATTTATCCCTAGTCTTAAGGGTCTTCACTAATTACAACACAGTTGTCGTGCTCCTTTGAGACCCGAAATATAAATTAATATTTATAAGTATAAAAATGATAATTAATAAAATAATAACCCATAATTAATAATTAATAATGATAATATAATAATAATAATTAATAATAATATAATAATAATAATAAATAATAATAATAATAGAATAATAAACTAATTAATAATAATAATAAATCAATAATAATAATAATGCATAATGAATAATAATAATCATTACTATTGCATAATTATAATACATAATATATTAATAAAATACATTAAAAAAAAAAAAAATAACCAGCAGAAAAAGTATTATTGATAATGACAGTTATAATATTAATAAAAAAGATAAGAATAGTAATATTTCACAATATAAATACGAAAGTAATAGATAATATAATAATAATAATTAATAATAATCAATAATATAAATAATAATAATAATAAAATATTGTAATAATAATTAATAATAAAATAACAATATCAATAAGACCATAAATAATAATTGTATATTAAGTTGAAACATAATATCATAAAGATTTTCATAATAATAAATAGTCTCTGAATTCATATGAAGTCTTAATATATGAATATAATTAATAATAGTAATAACAATAATAAGAATAATAAAATAATTAATAATAATAGATAATTAATAATAATAATATTATAATAATATAATGAATAATAATAATATAATAATAATGCTATCAAAGTTTCTATTACTTTATAAAACTAATATAATTAAGTAAAAGTTGCCTCAGAACCATTAGTCCAAATGGGAATTAAAATAACATGAACAACGCTTATTAACATTCTGCTAGTGGGATGTCACTTGAGGGAACCCGACATATCTGGTTTAGGGTCTAGGTCCATTCCAGAAATTAGATATGATTATGCTAATTGGATGGGAATCAATGTAAAGATATCAATTGATTAATATAAAATAAAATAATTATGATTTGAGAGACTTTGACGACGAGAAAAGAGAATAGCGATACGTAACTTATATTGTAATTATATAAGAGATAGTGCGATTGTATGTTCAGAAATGTAAGTATCCGTTGCGTTGTAATAGTGATCATAATAAGGAAATTGTCATAACAGTTAATTACATACAAGACTGATAAACTTATTATTATTCATCTGATGTATTTGATTGGATTTAGCAGATTGAATAATAAAAATGAACTAATTAATAAGAATATTAATAATACAAAGTGATAGTGCCTATAAAAACAGTGATTTGTGTAATAATAATAATAATAATATATATATATAATAATAATAAGAATAATGAATAATAATAATAATATTAATTTAATAATAATAAATAAATTATAATAACTAAAATATAAATTATTAGTACCTATTTATGTGGCTGTTTTGATGTTTTTACTTCTAAAATGCGCAATATAGTAATAGTATTATACTTATTTATATATCTTTTTTTGAGTTTACTTTTAAATGATATAAGAGAATTTTCATTTTTTAATCTTGAGGTAAATTCCTTAGATACTTTAGCCACATTAAACTAAATTCTTGTCTAGCTGTCTAACCTATTAAAAGGAGGATTAATTGTGAGCACTTATTTCTATGGATTTCTACACTTCCATCTGATTTGTTAGGAAATTCCCCTATTAGAAGATTTCACATGCCCTTATTTGTTTGTAGCCTATCTTTTGCTGATTCTCTATGAAGGTTTAGGGAGATATTCTTTAATAGTGGGTGTCTTCAACTATTGTTTGTAATTTGTTGATTATTATTGGGGTGTGTGGGTTTTAAATATGAAGGTGCTGTTTATGATGCGCTGGTGGCAGTTAGAAGTTTAGTGGGTTCTAACAGTCGGATGAAGCGTTTTGCCATTCAAAATAACGAATTAAAATAGCTGAGTTCTAGCTATGCATAGAGCTGGAGACAATATAATAATGTGGGTGCTTATATGTGCCATAGTATATAACTTTCTTCAATAGTAATAAATGCGGAATGTAATTTTTTCAACTTGATTAGTATATACATATTTTTCGCTATTTTGCTCATAATAATAATAATAATAATAATAATAATAATAAATAGATAATATGATAATAAAATAATATGGTATAATTAATAATAATTTAATATTGATTTATTAATAAGTATGATAATAATAATAATAATAATAATAATAATAATAATAATAATAATAATAATAATAATAATAAATTTCTTTTTATACATTTGCAAGAAAAATTCTTTAAAAAATATGAACGCAATATATAAAAATATATATAAATTCAATTACGTTTTCTTGATGGTCTAAAAATAAAGCAACTATTTTTATTTCTAAAGAAAATTTAAAGAAGAAAGAATCTTTCTTTGCTATTCTCAATGAAACTTTCAACAATTTAAAAACAATTTATAAAAGAGTTAAAGAAGTACGAGATTTAAAAAGAAACGTTCTAGTTAACAATAAAAGCGTACTAGATTTGCAAAAAAACGTATGTGACGGAAAAAAAAAAGTTCGGGTTAAAAATATGTAAGAGATTTTGGGGTAAAAACGTACCATTTAGATACACAGAATACACGATTAAAAGAAAAAGTACCAGTTAAAAATTAGTACGAGATTAAATATACCTTTTAAAGAGAAGGAATATACTAAAATATAAAGCTTAAAGCTTGCGGAATTTTATCCAATGAAATTATAAACTGTTAATAATTTATATAATTTAAAATCATTTGATTATTTTTCTATTAAAAATTATTTGATAAGAAATATTTTAGGTTTCGTTAATACTTTTATAACATAATTTTTTTATGCTTTATCGTCCCTGTCTGTTATTTAGGGTGTCTGCCTTTCCTTACTCTCTTATAGATATATATATATATATATATATATATATATATACATATAATATATATTATATAATATATATATATATATATATATATAATATATATATATATAGTATATTATATATATATTATATAGCTATATATACCGTATATAAAATTATATATATATATATATATATATATTTATATACTCATACTATATATATAGTATATATAATATATATATATATAAGATATATATATATAATACGTGTTATATATATACTATATATATATATATATATAGTATATAGTAATATATATATACTTATATATACTATATATATTATATATATATACTCTTATATTTATTAAAAGCACTATATTTCTGTATTATTGACAAATACCTATATATTACTATATATATTGTTAGCTATAGCTAACTATTATATAGCATATATAGTTAATTATATATACTATATATATATTATACTAATGACTTAGTATATATATATTTATACTATTATATATTATTGTACACGTTATATCAGTATATATATTATACTTCATACTATATATATATAGTAGTATATACCGCACGATCAATTATAAATACTTATAAATATCTAGTAGTATATAATCCGCTTGTGGCCAACCTAATCAATAAGTAAGTATACTATACACTATCCTACGGTATATAACGTAGATCAATAGTACAGCGACAATCACGCAGTTAGTGATATATCCGTAACGTATCCATAGCGAAGGCTATAGTTAGAGATAGTTATAAGATAGTTGTTATATTAATATACCTTCTTATATTATAATTTCAATAATATTATAATATCATGTTTTTCACACTAATATATATATATTAATATATATATATATTATATAATTATATATATATATATATATATATATAATATTATTTATATATATATAGATTATATATAACTTAATAATAACAATAAATATATAATATATACAAAAATTATATATCAATTATCACATTAATATAACAGTATATATATCACTACATATATCTATAATATATACTCTATAGTATATAAATCATACTAGTATATTATAATATATCTAATTTATATATATTACGGCCGTCTAATACTATATACTACTATATATTAGATATTATATATATATTAATATATATATAATGTATACTATATATTACCTATACTTAATAAATCAATCTATATATTATATATAGTATCCTATATATATATAGTATACTACTAAACGCTATATATATATACTAGAACAGAAAAGGGCTGAAGACAATGCAGTATACTTGAACATGATAATATGACCGGACGTATTCGACACATAACATGGTCATCCATCAGGCTCTATCATCAAGTATCATTGGAAAACTATCGCCATCAATTTATAAGTGAAAAGTAAAAATTACAGAATAAAGAAACTCCAAAATCAACTACACAAATCGAACATATTAAAGGAAACACGATATAAAAAATAATAGTCAATTCTAATAAATACTCCTAGCTAATATCTTAAAAAAACTAAAATAACAGCTAATAGACTATAATATTCGAAAAAGCAATCATCCAATGGTAGTAACTAAAGAACCGCCAGTCAGTAAATAAATTCTTGTTACAGAATTGAAATGAATGCCAGCTTAATAACAATAATACATAATAATTCAATAGATTATATTCTTAATTAGATCTGACAGCATTAATTAATTACTAATCCAAGTAATAAATAATAACATAATTAACTCAAATGCCCAAATAATGAATAGATACATAACGCAACCAAAATTTGCCGGGAACCTGTAATAAAAATTACCACAAATATAATAATAATTAGATTAATCATTATACCATAGATAGTAGGAAATTTAATAATAAGTAATAATTAATGATATAATTTAATAATTAATAAAATAATAATAATAATAATTATAATAATCACCTAAAAACATAAAAAACTGCCTAAGAAGTAGGTAAAATCTTAAATTCACCGCTATGAGACGTGCGAGGCGAGCAAAACTGTGACAAATCGTTAGAAATTTACAAATGAAAGTTACTAATTGCAGCGGGTGGAGTATAAAAATTTAGTTGTGGACAAAAGTACTCTGTATTTTGAAACGATGGCAAGCCTGCACGCATGTTGTTTCTAATATACTTTAAGAGATTTCTGAACGAGATTGATATTTGAAACACGACAGCAGACATTTATTACAGTAAGAAATAATTGCAGTGGCTGTTTCAGATACCTTTTTAGAAGCGTGTTTATATATTTAATTGACGCTATATTAAGAATTCTAAGAATCAGAAGAGACAGTGTGTCAGGGGAATAGAAAGGCTCAACTCAAATTGCTTTCGAAGTTTCTCAAAGGTTATACTCGCAGCAAGCTTCAGACACCTCGGGAATCTCTGAATTGCAGAAGGATTCATTTCAGTAGCACACTCAAGGGCCATTAAGGTCTGCCTGACTAATTCGCCATGTGGCACAGCTTGAGAACGGAGAAGTCTGGTGATAGACCTATATAGGAGCCTCGCCACAGCGGAGGAAGCAGGTTATAGCTTTACAGGGAATGACTCTGTACTCAATATTAAGCGGGATCCCATAAACTGAGTCCATTAATCATAGAGTAAGTACCCTTTTCTAAAGTATTCAAAATAATATGAAAGCATGGATTTTCTTTTGGATAACGAAGTGATTAAGAGAGACCTCCAGTTCCTTTTCGAGTGCTGACAGAGGGATGGCTCAACAACAAGGAAATCGAGCAAGAGATATGTGTGCTCCTCTCTTTAACTCCGACCACTCTGTTGGGTCTCGGTAGTTTGGGTTCTGCCATACAATATTTTATGAGAAACTCTTATAAATGAGTTTACAGTAAATTCGTTGGAACAAAGGGTAGTTTTTTGTTCACGAGAATATTTTTAGAAATACCTCAAACTTCCTTTACTTGCAGACGAATATAACTCTGATCGCCTAATTTGTTGTAAGCTCTGCGTTCTAATAACGTCCACCACTTAATGAATAACCAATCTAGATATAAATCACCAACTTGTGTGCTCGTGTACAATACTTGATCTACCAACTTAAATTTGGTTGCCGATACTTGATATATCGATACAATCACTCTAATTCACTGAACCTTCTCAACTTGCCGCTTTCAGATTGCTTGTCGTCCTATCTTATTGCTCGGCCTGCTCTACACAAATAAATTGATGCGTTCCAGACCAACAGATGAAGTGTGACCTGGTTGCCTAAATCCATCTGCGCAAGGTATTTCGAACGGTTGCAACCACCCACATTAGGGTCGCATCCGGTTCCGCTTTCCCGTGCTAACCAACTTCTTTATCAATTTGAACCTACCTAGAAGATATCACCGCTGTACGAAGAGCATTCTTGTCTTTGATACAATTGCCCAGTGTCCCGTAACCACAATTTTACAGACCGCTACATGTAGAATGAAATATTCGCACATCACCGCGAGACACCGAACATGGCTGCCCACGTTTTTTTTAATCTAAGTCTTAAATTACGGGTGCGACCACTCAATTTCAGTACTTCTCCTTGGCCTGCAGCCACTTGGAGCCCCCATCTAATGACTCTCTTCCCATTTTTGGCATGTCAACTCAATTCTATAAAAATCAGACGTAACTCAACAATTATTCTAACATCAGTATACAGGAAAAAACACGTTCTCACTCCTCAACCGGGTAGCCAACTGTCTAATAGTTTCACACCCATACCACCCAATTCAAAAACTCAGATGCCCCGCATTACCCTTATCAACAGCACCTATATCAAAATCTATCATGCTCAGGATTATATATCTTCTGGCCATAAACGCCAATTTTGATTTTCTTTAACACTTATGGAAAGCTACTTTCCCGCCGTAACAATCAACTACCCCCTATGTATTTCGATTTAAGACTCCATTAAAAGGTTTTCTCCCAACGCAATATTTATCAACCCAATCACTATCCACACGACCACCACTGTCTAAAAAGACATTATCTTCTCATTTCTTTTAGTGGCCCACATCCTCCCACACTCGCTACCAGAACTGGTGAATACCTCTCTTTAATCACTCGTTCCCTCATATCCTCTTCAATATTATCTTGACTAACTCTTAAAATTTGGCACTCATTTTTTTCACACAAAACAAACGACCGTTTCCCTGCACTGTTTGAGTCCGGAGTTGCCTACAAGTATACCTGTCCTCGCTGTGAGCGAGTCTACCCTATGATCAGGATCTGCACAACCAGACTTCTCCGTTCTCGCATGTGCCCACCATGGGAATTAGTCACAGAACCTTATCCCTTTTCTACTAAATTAATCCTTCTCCAATTAGCAATTCATATCTGAAGCTTGCTCAATACCCTTTTGAAATTCGAAACAATTTTAGAGTTGCTTCCTCTGCCCCTGACACACGAGACTCTCTTTCTGTATTTCTTGAATCCTTTATTATATCAATAAATATAAACCGCCCTCTAAACCGAGCTCCTATATACCGCCACAAACAGTCTCACTTCTCATCCCTACTCAATCTCTCTCACTGTCGCTATAATGGTAGCCCCTCCTTCGATCAGATAAATCTAACAAATGCCATCTTCAGCGACTGAGTATCTATCGTCTCTTCAGTGTACTATATCTCGCGGTCTGCAATTCTCATCGTCTTTCCGCCAAGCAATCGTCAGCTCTTTCCATCCTATCATTAATATTTCTTTTACCACTCGCCACTGCAATTTGTAACTTCAGTCCCTGAACATTTTTTTGTCTCTGAACATTTTCACAGCTTTATGCCTCCTCTGCAAGTCTCAACTGAGCTAAGACATTATCCACACTAATTCT